>JARFXV010002296.1:0-156067 GCA_031761425.1 Cosmopolites sordidus
ATTTTGCATTAAAAATTGTTCTTCATTTTTTATATACAGGGTGATTCGTAATAGTATATCGCAAAACCTACCACGGCAATGAGCATTAAAAATTATGAAACTTTTCTTAATTGGTGTTAATATTTTGGTTGTTCGGATCAAACTGCAAAATTATTTAAAAAAAATTAAAATTTCTTAATCATTTTGAAATGGTTTGAAAAAATGAAACTTTCTGGTGTAGTACAAGTTACTAGGTACGAGATATAATTCGGTAGTACTGCTGAAAATATAAAATAAACAGTAGGGCAGATAGGGGGTTGTGGTTCTGATTTCATAAACATAAAAATAATAAATCTGTGTTTTTTCACCTATCAAATTTTTGAAAATAATTGTCTTTTGACCACAAAAAGTAACTCTTCTAATTTTTTAGCAGGAGGCGCGGTTTTTGAGATACCAGGTGTGGCGGTTAATAATCCTTATTTTTTTTCTTAAAAAGAAAGGCTTAATTGGGGAGAAAGGTAAACCATCCTTTATTTAAAATATGCGCCATCGCTAGCGGCTCATTTTTCCATCTTTCTGGTAATTAGTGGTTGCCCTCCCAGAAAAACTGTACATCTTTTGAGTCATGACGTGATTTTTCGACATCTCCGTATAAGGTTTTCATGGAAAGCGCGTAGGACATCGATGAAAACAAGTGGTATTTTTTTCGTTATTTGGATTTTTCGCCACGATCTAAAACTCAAAAAATATCAATAATATCTGTTCGTATGTAAATAAACAATCACTGGGTAAAAGCAAAAAACCAAACGGAGAAATTTTTTTTGAGTTTTAGATCGTGGCGAAAAACCCAAATAAAGAAAAAAATATATGAACACTCCACAATTATTCAGACATTACTTAAAACAAGTGGTAGTCGGAAGGGGCCAAGTCTGGTGAGCAAGGCGAATAGGGCAAGTGTTCCCAGCCAATTTGGGCCCCTAGTTCAGTGTTGATACAGTAGAAGAGAATTTAAAAAAAATTAAGCTGAAAGTATCCGGGAGATAACTCGCACCATTCCAAATCAGATTCAAACATTTAACACTACCGTTGACATCCATTCAAGTGAAGGAAGTTTGGATCAATTTGATCTCAATTGAGAGATATTGTAATGAATTTAAAAAATAAGTCCACATCTAATGATATATGTAATAGAACATTTTTAAAAACAGTTTTTCAGCAAGTGGGTTATTACTTGATTTAATCAATAAGTCGTTGTCTAGTGGTCGAGTTCCAAGGAAGCGAAAGTGAGCGTCATTATTCTAATACCAAAGATTGTAATTCCTGTATTACCAGAGGATTTTAGGCCAATCAATCTATTACTGATTGTTGACAAAATATTGGAAATAGTGGTGCGAGTCTGCACTGCAACATCTTTGGTCGAAATGGCGCCAAGATATTAGTGACGATAATGTTGTTGGTGGTGTATTTGTGGACCTGAAACGTGTATTTGAGTCTATAAACAGAGAAGATCTGATTATGAAGCTGTAATGCTACGGAGTGACATCTTGTGTTATAAAATGGCTCATACATTATTTGAGTGGCCGCTTTCTTCGAACAGAAGTAAATTGTGTTATATCAGGAATTTTGGAAAATGATATTGGTATTCCACAAGGGAGCGTATTTTCACCATTTGTGTTTCTTATATACATCAATGACCTGTATAAATTTTTTTAAAAATTAGACTTAAATTTGTTTACACACGATATGGGACAGAATTATGTCCAAATGGTGAAAGATATTAATTTATAACTATCTACATTAGATAATTGGCTATGTGTGAATAAATTAAAATTAAATTCTGAGAAAACCAAATATATTATTCTGGGAAAGATGTATTTGCAAGTCGTTTATTGATAAAAATTATAATTTTTAGATCGGGAAGAATAACATTGAAATCGTTGATTAAATTAAATTTCCAGGCATAATTCTTCATTCTCAATTGAAGGTATTATGTTCATGTAAATTACATGAGTAAAAAAATAGGTAAAAAATAAGGTTCTTTCGTAGAATATCACTTAACTTAAGTAATTGGTCAAGATTGCTAATATGTAATACAATAATTTATCTCCATTTTAGTTATTGTAGCTCTCAGTTATGCAAATTTTACAAAATAAGGCAATGCGAAGGTGAATTTGATGTTGCGCTCTTTGGACTGGTGCTCTGTATGGCAGAGTATTGAGATGGTCATTATGAGTATGATTTTTAAAAATAAAAATAACTTAATTCCTGCATATATTGGAGGATACTTAATAGCGCGATCCGAAAAACAGCAATGCAACATTCGGTCAAAGGAAGATCTTCATATAAATTTTAAACGTAGTACATATATACAGAAATCATTTTTTGGGAATGGTATTCGGTGTATGTGATCTGCCAGCAGAGCTAAAAAGTATAGGGACTTTAAGAATGTTTGTAGATAGACTCCGTAAACATTATTTGGCAAAATAGATTCGGTATCTTTGATTTTAAATGGACTTATATTAACTTTCGGAACAGATCATATTTGGATACATTTATATTATACATAGACATGTACAAATACAAAAGAATTACAAATTGTATTGAGTAACCAAGTGCTAAATAATGAATATTATTACTATTAAGTTCAGAAATCGTATCTCTGATCGCTTTCGCTGTGTGCGATGGGACGTTCTCGTGCTGCAAAATCACTTTTTCTTGTAGCCCAATCTAGTCGCCTTTCAATCAATGCATGGTTCAAATTGATCACACTCTTCTAATCCAATTGTCTTCTGGACCAATTATCTTCAAATCCATCCGACCTTGCGGTCGATGTTGATAGTATTCCTGGGTCAATCCACGATTTTCTACGTTTTGAGTTATCGAAATATATCAATTTTTTGTCTCCAGTCACGATCTGGTCCAAAAAGTCTTTCTTTTATGCCGAGAAAACGAAACTTCGAAAACCGTTTTTCGCTTTTCCATCTGTCTGTCGTTCAGCTGATATGGTGCGCATTTTCCTACCTTCTGAATCTTTTCCATGACATGCAGACGATCACAAATGGTTTTGCGACGAATTTAATCTCTGTGCCATTTGCTATTGAGTTTGCATATCGTCTTCTTTCAACAATATTTGCAAGTCGACATCTTCAATTTTTTTTTGGTTAATCTGAGCGTTCTTTGTCTTTCAAATCGAAATCGCCACTTTTGAATCTGTCGACCACAAGCGTGGGACATTGTCGCCGTAAGTTTCCACAAGTATACAACGGTTTTCACTCGCGCTTTTCTTTTGATTGGACAAGAAAAGCAGTACGTGCTACAAATGATCTTTATTTGGTTCAAAACTCGACATGTATACCACACCAAAAAAATATGACGCTAACTCGAAATCGTTTAAACATCAATGGGGTTTTGAAAGGCACTGTCGTAGCAATAAGAGTCATTTTATTACTACGACTTTAAGAGATTAGACTGTGAACAGACCATAGATTCCATCGCCATCTCTTAAAAAATTAAGAATTACACTAGTTTACACGGTTTTTATACACCAGCTGAAAGTTATTAATTATTGTTTATTTAGGAAAGAGTTATCCAGAAAAAATAATTAAAAAAATCTGTCACGTCTACTTTTAAAAATATTTATTTACTTAAAAATTTTATAGTTTTTTGGATCGGTTTCTCTTATAATGAACCAACAGTAATCCCCTAATATATTTTCATCTCAAAATCCTTGATGACGTTTTTCGAAATTCTTTAAATCTTGGTGAAAATGTTCCCCCCGTTTGTCACTTATACTTCCTAAGTTTTCAAACTCAAATGCGAGTGCAAGAAATTAATCTTCAATAACATGTTCACTTTTTTATTTCCCAAAAATTCTTCGACAACCATTTTGAATGACTTCCAAGCAACTTTTTCATTAACAGATAAAAGGCTTTCATATTGAGGATCTTTTACAACTTTACGAATCTGTGAGCCAACAACTATCCCCTCTTTCGGTTTTGCTTCTGTAATACTTGCAAAGATTTTTTGTAAATACAGGAAAGAATCGCTATTTTGTTTTAGCGCCTTCACAAAATTTTTCATAAGTCCCAATTTAATGTGTAAAAGGGGTAAAATAATGTCTTTTGGATCTTCCAACGACTCATATTTAATGTTTATTTTGCCAGGAATATACTCGTTCCGAATAGGCCATTCTATTCTTACATAATGATGCGATCTGGCCCTGCTGTCCCACAGACAAAGGAAATAAAAGTATTTTGTTTAACCACCCTGCAATCCCAATAATAAACCGATGATTTTGAGGTCGTCGAAACACTTTCCATGGGTGTTCTTCATACTTTATTAAATTCATTAAAGTACACATCGTTTCATAGCTCTCTTTACAATTCACTTCTTATTCCCGTTGTGTAATAAAAGCTTTCAGACTATATTTCAAAGGGTCTATGAATAAGGGCCACAAAAAGTCCCGGGATATCGGTACAATAAGAATATTTCCCTTCTCTTTTGAAAAATTTTGTGTAAACTTTCCTCCTGTTTCTGGACAACGTAACTTTCGTGTCTGGTGTTA
The DNA here is from genome assembly GCA_031761425.1 of Cosmopolites sordidus. Taxonomy (NCBI): domain Eukaryota; kingdom Metazoa; phylum Arthropoda; class Insecta; order Coleoptera; family Curculionidae; genus Cosmopolites; species Cosmopolites sordidus. The sequence continues at coordinate 4,544 of JARFXV010002296.1, forward strand.
ATAAATTCCATTGCTGTAGGCGAGAACCAAGAAGCTCTGCTTTAGATCTTGATAGTTGTAAATATCTTACAAGGTCATTTAATTCGGTTTGAGTAATTAAATGTGGAGTATTTACTTGAAGAGAGAAATTATCAGAATCACTAGAAATCATTTTTAACTTTTGTGTCTGGGTTAATAAATTCCATTGTTGTAGGCGAGAACCAGGAAGCTCTGCTTTAGCTCTTGATTGTTGTAAATATCTTTTAACGTCATTTAATTCGGCTTGAGTAATTAAATGTGGAGTATTTATTTGGAGAGAGAATCACTAGAAATCATTTTTAACTTCAACATCACTTTAATTGTCATCTTCTAGTATATTTTGACTCGAATTACCGGGACAAATTGGATATGCAAGATCCTTCGAATGTAAAATTGGCTTAATAACAGACGGAATTTCGACATATGCAATACTCGTCTTATTTCTTGTATTATATCCCACTGTCCCTTTATATCTTGGTTTGCAACACGAAATCCAAAATAATGAAGATATGCACTTTTTAACGAATTTATAATAGGGCATCTTTTTTTTTGAAAATACAAACTGTCCACAAACGTAGCAAAAACGATCAGAATTTTGTTTACACTTTCTATTCGACATTTTAATTCAATTTGAAACAAGATATTTGTTGTTTGAATCGCATAAATAAATATAAAACTGAAGTCACCACGTAGAATAGTTGAAAAAAATTATTTGACTGTAGAAAAAAAAATGTGACGTGAATTATATTTTTATAACTCGTTGTCCCGTCTTTAAAAACTAATTTATTTATAAATGTACAGTAAATTTTAATTTTAATTAAAATTTATATTGCAATATAATAATTATATTGCATATTAATAAATTTTAATTGTATTAATGTTTTCTATTATACCTCTGTGTGATGTTTTTCCTTCAGGATATTGCTTTAATTTTAATTGTTGCTCATCTAAATCAGTTACATGAGTTAAGAAAATATTGGATATATAAATTTTAAATAAATTATTTATAAAATATTGTTGAAGTGTTGTAATTATTTTCGGTTCAATATTTTTATTTTTAAAGTGTATGCAATAGGTATATTTTGGAATTAAATAATCTTTCATTAACATCCCTATTTCTTCTTTACTAATTCGTGGATTTAAAGTTATAGTTAATCTTGTCTTTTCGAATATTTTTTCTTTTATAACCTTTGGCTTTTTCTTTATATTTTCCGTATTAAATATAATTTGGTTCTGGTACTGATTTAAGCATTTTTCAACATAAGGAATATTTAAAATAGGATTTTCGCAACTCGAATGTATTGTTACATCAGATGCATTATTAAAATTATCTGGAGGTTTAATCTGAATATTTTGTAAAATCTTTATTTTCGGTTCTAATAGTTTTTCAATATCTTCATTATTTAGCTGTGGTAACTCTTCATTTTCATCCAAATTATTTATTAACGATAAATTATCTTCGTCTGCTTCAATATAATTTTCCGCATTATCATTTTCTTCTGTTTCTACATGGTGTATTTGAATTCTCGATAAAGCATCGGCATTTAAATTATTTTTACCTTTTTTATAAATTATTTCATAATCGAACTCTTCAAGTTTTAGTTTCCATCGCATTAATCTTGAATTTGGCTCCTTTAATGAAAATAACCATTGTAATGGCTTGTGATCTGTGAATATTTTAAACTTGGTTCCATATAAGTAAGGTCTGACCATTGTTATATGACATCCTGTATCAATTAACAACTTCATAGGTGGGTCAAATAATTCGATATACGGTAAAGAATTTGGTAATGAGTTATCTAAGTCTATAATATTTCTTCGTCTGAGGCATCTTCTAGAAAATTTTGATCTTGATTAATTGTATTTTTATGAAAAATTATTATTTTGACTTCTTTGGTAATAGTTATTATTCAATTGTCCGGAACTACTGGGTATTTCATCTTCATCGTCGTCATTCTCTACATTAGTTAACTCTTGGAATGTATACTTTGAATCATTTTTATAATTATTTTTAAATCTGCCTGAATTCTGGTTTTGATTAAATGATTTATTTGTTAATGTGCTCGAAACACTCATAGGTTCTGGTCTATCTAACTTTCTGTTACTATACTTTGGAAAAGCATCCTTTGGCTTCCCAAACACTTGCTCATTAGTAAAATATTTACTTGGAGGAAGTGCTCTTGGCTGAATATCAATTGGTTGACTTGCAAATTTATTTGAAAAATTATTATTATTATTTTGAGGATTATAACGATAGTTGTGAAAATTATTATTATTATTATTATGTTTATTAAAATAAAAATTTCGATGATTATAATTATTATGTTTATATTTTTGAAAATGATTATTATTATGATTATTTGAATTTCTCGCAACGAAATTTTTTGGTTGAGTAAACTGTGTACGTAAATTATTCTGCTGCTCTATTAGTTGATTTATAATAATAGAATTAGCATCGTTTAAGTTATTTGATTTCTGTAGCATTAGTAATGTCCTTAACTCCGAACTACAATTAGAAATTAAAACTGTGATCGCCGTGTCTTCCGTTTGTTTAATAAAAGCATCTTTAGTAGTTTGATCCGTACCTTCTGAATTAATTTTAATTATTATTCTATTTTTTAATATTCTTAGTCTATCTATAAAATCTGTTAGACTTTCACTTTTAAATTTAGTTAAAAACGTTAATTCCTGTTGTAAAACATATCTGTTGACTTTATCGCCATATTTTTCTTTTAACGCTGCTCTTAATTGCGGCCATGTATCTAAATCAGGTCTGCACATAAGAAAATCTCCAGCATCATCAATCAATTTAGAAGAAATTGACGTGAAAACAAATTCAGATAAACAATTATCCGCGGTTAAACCGTAACGGTTATAAAATTTATCTACTGAATTTATGAAAGATTCCAAATGCTCTAATTTGCCTGTGAATTGTCTTAGCGTAAAAGCAATTTCCTTAGCTTGACTGATAGTAGCCATATCGAATGTATTTATTAAATTTTCTTTTCTTTCTATAATAATTCCTAGTTCTCTGTTTGACTCTAAAACAATATTCTCTAGCGATTTTACGAAATTTGTAACACTATCTTTATTTTCCATATAATGTTTAATTCATATAATTCAATTTTCAATATCAATATTATATCAATTTTATATCAATTTTATATCAATTTTATATCAATTTTATATCAATTTTATATCAATTTTATATCAATTTTATATCAATTTTATATCAATTTTATATCAATTTTATATCAATTTTATATCAATTTTACATCAATTTTATATCAATTTTACATCAATTTTATATCAATTTTATATCAATTTTATATCAATTTTATATCAATTTTATATCAATTTTATATCCCTTTTAAATCAATTTTGTATCAATTTTATATCAATTTTATATCAATTTTTATATCAATTTTATATCAATTTTATATCAATTTTATATCAATTTTCAATTATTCAATATTTAAATGATTTTATAAAATAAGTAATATATGCAATATATGTAAAATTTGAAAAATATGTAAAATGTAAGGGAAAGATACTCAACACTTACGTTTTGAAGCTTTTCAGAGTACTTGCCCACTGAGCTTGATCCTCGGATGAATAGTTGAAACTGAAGTTTGAGACTTCGTCTTCAGGTGAGATCCTGCAGATTTTACCAATGAAATTCTTTCTTCCTTCTTCAGATGAGATCTTCTGGATTCTGACCAATGAAATCTTGAAACTTCCGAGATCCGAACGACTGCGCCAATTATATTTTTACAATTCGTTGTCCCGTTTTTAAAAACTAATTCATTTATAAATGTATGAAAAATGTGATGAAAAAATAACTGTTACAAAATAAAAATAGCTTCTAACAAAACAACGAAATGGAAATTCTGTTTAGTCTTCGTGTGGTCTTCCTGAGTCTTCAAACGTCTTCAATCGTTATGGCCAACTGACAATAGCGGACGCCTTGAATCGTAACGCACTTGTCTTTGTAATGGGAAACGGAAACTTGACTCTCGGAGGCACTGGTACACTGGACTCGAACACTTGCAACTGACTTTCGCGTGACAGCTAATAGTTGAATTCTAATTATGTCTCGTGGTCCTCTGTATTTATAGTCCTGTTTGGATTACGAAGAATGCACAAGAATTTTATCGGTTTACTGAAAAACATTGGTATTTAACTAAATATGCATTATCAGTATTTAACATTCCACGATAAGGTATTATTCTATATATAACTCGTGATAGAATATTTCTGCTATCACTTTCAGGTTTAAGGAAGGTAGGTTAACATATTTATATACATTTATTTCGGGGTATATAAAAAAATTAAAATTTGTAAACTAGTGTTATTAACCGCCACACCGGGTAATTAGAAATTTTGATAACTCTGCAGTTACGTGTACTGTACTTATATGTACATTTCTGCACAAATTCGTTAGTATGTTTTAGAGGTTAGTTATAACTAATCGTGTCAAATAACTTGTTTTTTTTATACGACCTGTACCAAACTCATGTTGAAACACATGATTAATTTTACATTTGATGAATTAATTGATATGCATTTGTGTTTGGGTCAAAGGAAATACTAAAATGCCAAGACTGAAATATAAAAAAACTAACTGACATTGTGAAACACTAAACTCGAAGAGATTTACCACTAAACACTAAATCAGTTTTTTATATTTTTTAAATCTATTAGATTAAATCGTCTTCTAATGATGCTAACATAGCTAAACGTGCGTCAAGTAGTTTTATAAAAGTAATTTGGTGCTTAGTAGTGAATCTCCTCGAGTTCAGTAATTGACATTGTCGAAGTCAATCGATTTAGCATCAAAACCTTTACAGGATTCCCTTGTAAAAAAAATTTCCCCCCAAATTTTCCAAACATCCTCATCGGAAACCACTCGAGCTCAATCCGATCAGTCCAATTTCCGCACCGTCATTCGATTTAATTCCGAAGACGAGATGAAAAATCATTTTGCGGTAGAAGTCTTTAAGCGGCTTAACGATCACAATCAAAACGAACGGAAAACGACGAAGAAGCAGGAAGAAAAGAAATTGGCCAAAATGTACAATGGCGACGAGTCGTGTTTCATTCGAAAAGGATTAAGTTTTACAGAAGAAGGAGGGCGGTAGATTTAATTGGGGGGGCTGATATGGCATTCGCGTGGATTTGTGCGGCAATTTTGGCTCGAGCTTAAGCTCATTAAGGCGAAAGCCGTTGATTTATTGTTGAGTTGCAGCCGATTGTGTTGGTGCGTGGGCTGGGATTGTGCTCGCACTAGGCAAAGCTGATTGTTCGTTTTATGGTATCCGGCATAAAAGAAAATGCTGTTTTGATGCCGTTCGTACGAGTATTACTACTAGAGAGACCAAATTGATACATTTTAGTTTGATTTAATATATTTTAATTTGGTTGCCATTTTATTTACTCACTTAAAACTCTACCTTAAAACACTTTTTAACACTGAACTGGAAAAAGAACTTTTATAATTTTGGAGCTGCAAATTCGGAACGAATAAAAATCGAGTTTGCCGCTTCTGTATTTTTTTACCAGGTGTGGCGGTTAATGATTCTTTTTTTTTCTTAAAAAAACACATTTAATTTAGGAGAAAGGTAAAAAATGGTTTATTCAAAGTTTGCGCCATGGCTAGCTGCACATATTTTCCATTTCTCTGGCAATTTGCAGATGCCCTCCCACAACCAAGCCATTTTTCGACATCTACGTAATTGTTGAAGTGTTTCATCGGAAGGGGCCAAGTCTGGTGAGTACGGCGGGTGGGATAAGAGTTCCGAGCCAAGTGCAGAAATGGTGTCTCTGACCGCTTTCACTGAGTGTAATGGGGTGTTGGCGTACTTCAAAATCATTTTTTGTGTCTTGTAGCCCATTCTGGTCGCTTTTCGATCAATGCATGGTGATACAAAATTGATTATCTGTTGACCATAGCAAACGGTATTAACTATTTCACCTGGTTTCTGAAGATCATGGTATACGACACCCTTCTGATTCCACCAAATGTACAGCATTGTCTTCTTTTCAAAGTGATTTGGTCTTGCGGTTGTCCTGGGTCATCCCATGATTTTCTGCATTTTGGATACTCGATATAAATCCATTTTTCGTATCCAGTCACGATCTGATGCAAAACAGTCTTTCTGTCATGCAGAGAAAGAAAAACTTTGCACAACGTTTTTCGCCAACGTCTTCTGGATCTTTCCCATGACATGCAGATGATTACAAATGGTTCGATAACCAACATTTAACCTCTCTGCCATTAGTTGTTGAGTTTGCATATCGTGTTCTTCCAACAATGCTTACATTTTGGCATCGTCATTTTTTTTCGATTGACCTGGGCGCCCTTTTTATGAACAAGTCAAAAACACAACTTTTGAATCGTCAAAACCAACACCCACAAGCGTCTTGCCTTGTCACCGTAAGTTTCCACAAGTATACGACAGCTTTCACTAGCGGTTTTCTTTTGATTAAACAAGAAAAATAGTACATGCTACAAATGCTCTTTATGACACTCGACATGTTTACCACACGAAAAAAAATTACGTTAACTCAAAATTGTTTAAACATCAATGGTTTTTTGAAAGCTACTGTAGTAGAAAGAAAATGACATAAGAAATTAGACTTTGAACCGACCCTTATTCTCAGCGACACCTCTTAAAAAGTTTAGCAATTATTAACATTCCATTTACTATAACGCCGGTATATTCATTCAGAATATACCCTGTATATTCTCTTTCAATAGGGAACTAAATTGAAACTTCACTGAATTGAATGTCAATTAACTAGTTAATTTGAAACTGTTTACATGTAATTTGATCATTGGAAATCCAATAAATTTGTTCGGCTGGAAGCAACGTAAATTTACTGGTACCATTTAGATTTCTTTGTTAGCTAATAAACTACTAATTACGATATATTATGACTTGAATTTTGTTAATTAAAACAATTTGTCATATACTAATTACAAATCTAATATAGATAATTTCCAGTGGGATTTTTCATATTAAGGAACATCAATTTTATAAGTCATATTTTATAACCATTTAGAATTAATTAACATATCATACGAGGGTAGAGTTAAAAGTCAGATACTTTTTAAATGAAATAATGTTATTTGTTTCGAAAATTGATTTATTTCCAGTTACTTTGATACACCTTGACCAATAATTTTTCAACTTTTTATTGTCTTCCAAACAGTAAGACTTCTCAAACACTGCAAGACAGTCCTCCGTTTCGGCGATAAGCTTTTCATTGCTGTAAATGAGTGATTTTGCAACTCGACAGCGAAAGCGGTCAGAGACACCATTTTTGCAGTTGGCTGGGAACTCTTGTCCCACCCGCCATACTCGCCAGACTTAGCCCCTTCTGACTACCACTTATTTTCATCGATGTCTCACGCACTTTCTATGAAGAATTTCAACAATTTTGATTTTACAACTGCGCCTCCTCAAAACATGTACGGTTTTTCTGGAAGGGCATCCACAAATTGCCAGAGAGATCGTGTAAAGTATGCTGATGACACAGTCGTATTGGTGGGAAATATAGAGAACCTATAAAGAATGACGGAAATGATAAGAGAAATCAGCAAACTCTTCGAATTGAATATGAACCTAATGAAAACAAAATACAAGTGCTTGACGAAATACCCAATACACAGCTAAGAATAAACAACAGTAATAGTAATAACAACGAAGAAATAAAAACAAGGATAGAAACAGCTGGCAGCACATTCTACAAGATGAAATATTTCTACTGCTGTAGGAAGATAGTAGAACAGCAAATAGTTGAATACCAAATAAAAACAAATATTTATCATTGAAAATTGTTTTATTGTTTTTCAAAGTATTATCCGCGATGATCGATACACTTCTGCATACATTTGAAGCAATTTTCATAGCACGTTTTCCATTTCAATTATGGTATATCCAAAACATGCATTTTGAACGCATCAACAGCTTCTTCTGGTCGTAAATCGTTGACCACGCAGTTTATTCTTCAAACAACAAGAACAAAAAAAAATCATTGGGGGCCAAATCAGGACTGTATGGCAGATAACCCATCAATTCGATGTTTTGACTGGTCAAATATTGAGTTGTTCGGTCCGATGTGTGAGAGCTCGCGTTGTCAGGTGAAGAATGAACCTGCGCTGGTTGTTTTTTCTAAGTTTTTTTTTGTTTGTTGTTTCGAAGTGCTACTTACGCGAACAACTACTGCTGGGTTTCACTTATTTTGAAAGACTCGCTAGTCGACTGCTATTTACTTTCGGACTCATACGCATACATCCAAAATTCGTCACCTGTGTAGATGTTATACACGGCACCAGTCGACAAGAGCGTTTTTTTGGGAGATTGTAAAAGGATACGGAATCCAACGTCCACAAATCTTTTTCACAGCTAGATGGTCATGTAAAATCTTGTGTATGCTTATCATATTAATGCGCAGGGATGCTTGAATTTCACAGCATGTCACATGAAGATTTTGCTTTATTAGATCGCGCACAGTATCGATGCTTTCTGGCACAACACCCGATTTTGGAACACCTTCTTTAAATTAGTCAGTGAGCGAACGACGGCCATGATTGAATTCACTAAACCAGTGATATATAGTAGTTTTGTTCACTACATTGTATCAATTCACTAAGAAAAGATATCCAATTCAACTGAGCACAGAAATTATTCGTATCTACCATCAAAATGCAACTCCCACTTCTGGATAAATGGGTTTATAAACAAACATAACTAAAGGATTTGGGTCGATAAAAATACTTAAATGATTCAGAAGTTACCTCTTCATGTAACGACTTATTTTAGTACACCGATGTTGCGAATGAGTGTTGCTGTTGTCGTAACTAACACGCTTTCTCACGAGACGTCGCACAACTCGTGGAAAGAGCGTCAAACTTAATGGTTTGATTTATTTTTATGAAAAAAGTAAAAATTTCCACTATTTTTTCTAATAATTTATTTTCTTTAATACCTGATGTGAAACGATAGTGAGTGAGTGGTGGATTCGTAATCAGTCTCCCCGAATTAGTAAAAAAGAGAATTCAGAAGTTACCTCTTCATTCTTAGAGAATTTGGAATGCTGTTTGGTGCGGTTTTTCGGCTGAAGGGGTGAAGAGAAGATGACAATTGAAATCATGATGCTGTTAATAGTGACTACTATAGTAAGACGCTAACTGAATATCTTTGGCCTGCACGGATAAATGTGCATATAAACAATATTTTCTTTCAACAAAAGGTGTGACTTATCACACATCTCGCCAGACAATCGATTTATTGCAAGAATTCTTCCTGGACACGTTATTTCGCAAAATGGTAATATCAACTGACCGCCAAGATCATGCGATCTCACGCACTTGGATTATTTTTTGTGGGGCTACGTTAAAACTCTGATTTACAAAAATGAATACCGAACCACTTAATCTTAAACGCCATATGTGTGAACGAGTAATCGACACTGGTTAACATATGAAAAATTTTTGAGCATTGTTTTCATTTTAATACCTGTTTTTGAAGTGAAAACTTCTTTAGCCGCGTTGAGCGATTTTTGGTACGGGCAAAACTTATGGGTTCGCGTCACCGACATGCTAGTGAGTTATTGCGCCAGACTGGCGACGCGCAGCGCCCTATGTACATGTATACGCATATATGCACTAGTACATTGCATATACTCGACTGTATCATGTGCATGTTGGACTCTTTTTGGATGGGTAAAATCTTGTGAGTTCGCGTTACTGGCATATTGTAGGAGCAGTAAGTGAAGTTAAATTGACCACGAAAAGTCTAATTTGTGTATACTGTGCATTGTTTAAATTGTGTTTTAGATAATCATTATTTTAATTATTTAATTGTAGAATCACTGTGCAGTACAAGAGTGAGTACTTAATATGGTAATATTTTTATGTTGAAAAATAAATAACAAAAACAAAACATTTATTTTCAAACATTTCCAATATTGGTATTGGGATTTAATTATATAATGAAATTTTAATTATTCATACTATAATTAATTTAAAAATTCACAAAAAAAAACAGTTATTCCAAAGTTTCAAGTTTTAGCTTCTGTCGGCAGTCCCCATGACTGCCTACCTTTTTTTTATTTCACGTGTCCTGAATTCGAAAGTCTCCGCATTTTCTTTCTATCGCATATATCGCATATTTTTCTACAAAATGAAAAAAAAGTTTATTATTTTTTTGAAGGTAAAATCAATTATTAAGTCATAATATATTTATTCAAACATTTATAAAGAACATATCAATTATTATAATTATTCTGAGTGATATGTTCTGCGTTTTTCCATAAAATTACGTCTGGGAATGATTTTTTATGGATTGCGTCTGGAATATCACGTTTTATTGTCCAATAGTAATCAGCCATCATATTCACATTCTGTCGACCTTGGTATTTTGTTTCCATAGTTTTGATATCTACACAAAAATCAATAAGATTTTCAGGAAAAAAATCTAGATGTGAATCTAAAAAGTGCAGTTTTATACTCATATTGCATCCCAATTTTTGATATTTATCCAACAATATTGCAACAATATTTTTGTAGTCTAGATGTTTCTGATTAACCAAAAAATTTTGTACAACATTTTTGAATCGACAAAAAGTCCTTCCTTTATTTTTGCATCAGATATTGTAGTATTTTTTTAGACAGGTAGTTAAAACAGACTCCTTGTTTATTTAAAGCTTTGACGAACTGTTTGATTAAATCCAATTTAATATGAAGCGCATTTTTACGTAATATATTTTTGGTTCCAAGTTTATCCCGAGGAGTCCATTGTTTACGTATTGTAGTTTTGTGCTCTACTTTTCCACTGTAATAAAAAAAGGATATTTTGTATTTCCTGATTGTTGATCTAATAACATAGATATAATTTTAAGATCTCCATAAAGCTGCCAACCGTGATTTTGATACTGAATTTTATTGAGTAATAATTGCAAATTTTCACAAGTCTCCTTTAAATAAACAGATTGAGCGATAGGCATAGAAGCATATTGGTTGGAGTTATGTAAAAGAACGTCTTTTAAACTTCGTTTCGACGAATCGATGAAAAGTCTCCATGTTAAAGGGTCATAACATTCTGCACCCAGGTTTTTAATAAAAGCAGGAATATTATTACAATAAAATAATAATCCTTCTTGAGAAAAATATGGTACGAATTCCTTTTCGTTTCGTATCCTTACCAAGCAAATTGTGTTCCAGGTGCTTATAGGTGTTCGAATGTAGTCTAGTTCCAAGGGGCTTGAGCAGCATCTTTTAAAAGACCTACGTATCTTGTCAAGTCGTTTAATTCTCCTCTAATTAACACCAAATCACTTTTTTGAACTTCTCGACGCACGTTTCGCTAACCAGCGTCATCATCGGCATCATAGCATCATCAGGAGATGATTTAATCTAATTCTAAAATTCTATTCTGTTCTATTTATATGAAGAGATACTTTATATAAATAGAGAATATATAAATATATTAGAGATTTATATATACCCTACCTAATGAAGCGTGTAAAAATCATGAACTGTGAAGTTTACTAAGTCTTACATTAATAATTGAAAAAGTTGACTGAACGGGATACATATTTTATGCCGGTTCATGATTTTCTTACATTTGTCGGTTTGAATGCTTTCATATGCATCCTAAGCCATATTGTTATTAACACTTTGAACGAGTCTTAAATTACTAATATCTATATTGTGGTCATGTTCGATTGCATGTTGGGCAACACAAGATTTTTCATTTCTCCCATATCCAATGTGGGCAATATGTTCTTTATATCTTGTCAATATGGATCTTTTTGTTTGGCCAATATACTTTCGATCACAGTCTTGACAACTAATTTCGTAAATCCCCGACTTTTCATGTTGATCTACTTTATCCTTTGGATTACCCAGGACTTATCTTAATTTATTATATGGTTTGTACACAACCTTAATGTCCACTTTTTTCAAAATTGTATCTAACCCTCTTGTTAATTGGGCATCAATCAAATGGTATTACCATGAATTTATTTGTGTTCTGATCCTTTTGAAAAGTCGAAGATTATTTCAGTAATTTTCTGAACTTATGTTTTCTAATTGATTTATCTATAATGTTCTTATTATAACCATTCACTTCAGATACCTCCCTCATTAATTTTAATTCTTTGTTATAATTATCTTTTTTAAAGAAAAATTAATTAATCTATTTAAAATAATATTTAACCTAGCCATCTTATTTTGGAAGCGATTATTTGAATAGTTAGGAATATATCTCGAAGTGGTGGTGTTTTTTCTAAAAATATCAAAATCTAACCTATTTTTATTGTTTCTACTGACTAAGAATCCAGAAATGGTAAACTATCGTTGTTTTCGAATTCATGCGTGAATATTATATTTTCAGATTTACTATTTAAATTCTTAATAAAATCATCTAAGTTTTCATTTTTCGAATCGAAAATGGCAAAAACGTCATCCACATATCTTAACCATACCTTCCAAAAGTAAAAGTAAAAGAATTCATCTGTTGCCTCGGTTTCAAATTTACTCATGAATAAGTTGGTTAAGAACGGTGACAGAGGATTGCCCATTGCCGTTCCTTCTTGTTGTTCGTGAAACCTGTTATTAAGCTGAAAACAATTTTGCTTCATACATAATCTTGTTAAGGAAATGTACTCAGAAACAATCCTGTTATTAAAACAGCTTTACTCGAGTAACTCCCTCAGGTATTTCAAGGTATGTGGAATCGGGACACTCGGAAATAACAATGAAACGTCAAAGGAAACCAAAACCGGTGCTTTTGACTCTTTCTATGATTTTGATTGAGTTTATCACAGAACAAGAAGGTAGTTGGTTTGGTAGATTTTCAAATTCCTTTGTTAATCACTTTGCCAAGTTATGTTGGAGAATCATTGGCTGATACAACTGGTCTCATTGATTTTCCTGGTTTATGAATTTTTCGTAGAGCATACAATCTTGGCAGTTTTGGATTAGAAATATGCAGTTTGCTTTTCAGAGAAGGACAAATCAGTCTGTTACAAGATTTCAATGCATCTTTGGCTTCATTAATCATTTTTGACAGTGGATTCCTAGGAAATCGTTTATATGAACCGTTTTGAATTACTTTTTCAACGCGTTCAAAGTAATCAGATTTATCCATTACTACAACCTTATTTCCCTTATCAGCTTTTAAATAAAAACAATCCTTCTCTCGCAGACGCGACAATCTTAGAAATATTTGGCATATTTTGACTTTTATTTGAAATATTTTTTGCAATTTTGCCTTTACATGACTTTCTGACGAAAGCTTTGGAAGACTGCCGTAAGTGTTTAATACCAGTTTCAAGACCGGCTACCATATCCTCCAAAACACTACGGGATGCCGGCAAGGCAAAATTGAGGCCTGTATTTAAAATATCTTGTTCTGGATTGTCAAACGTCAGTGTTGAAAGATTTTCTACTATGTCGATGCTTTTTCTGGAATATGTTCTTCCAATTGCTCAATATTGAGTTTTTTAAATTTTTTATTTAAAGATGACATTTTTTAATAAATTTACTATTTACTGCTGTGAACATATTCATTTGAAAACTGCACCAACATTCATGCTCTGCATTAGTTAATTTAAAAGTTAATTTCTTGTAAAGATTGTACGCCTGATTAACGATTGACGAGATTGAAATCTTGTAACAGCCTTATTTCTCCTTCTCTGAAAAGGAAACTGTTCTATGCTCTACTAAAAATTCATAAACCAGGAAAATCAATGAGGCCAATTGTATCAGCCATTGATTCTCCAACATACAACTCGGCAAAATGGTTAACAAAGGAATTCAAGGAATTACCAAGTCAACTACCTTCCTGTTTCTGCGATAAAATCAACCAAATTCATAGAAAAAGTCAAAAACGCACATCTACAGGAAGGTGAGGTTTTGGTAACCTTTGACGTTTCATCGTTGTTTCCGAATGTCCCGATCCTATACCTTGAAATACCTGAGGGAGTTACTCGAGTTAAATGGTTTTAATCACAAGATTGTGTCTGAGTACATCTCCTTAACAAGATTATGTATGAAGCAAAATTGTTTTCAGCTTAATAACAGGTTTTATGAAAAACAAGAAGGAACGGCAATGGACAATCCTCTGTCCCCGTTCTTAGCCAACAATTTACTCATGAATGTAAATTTGAAACCGAGGCAAAAGGTGAATTCAGTTACTTTTGGAAGGTATGGTTAAGATATGTGGATGACGTTTTTGCCATTTTCGATTCGAAAAATGAATACTTAGCTAGTTTAAATTTTATGGAAAATAGATTGATTTTTACCTTAAATAAAGTTAATTATTATAAAGAACTAAAATTAATTATGGAGGTATCTGAAGTGAATGATTATAATAACAACATTGTAGATAAATAACTTAGAAAACATAAGTTCAGAAAATTATTGAAACAATCTTCGACTTTTCAAAAGTCATCGTTGTTTCCGAATGTCCCGATCCTATACCTTGAAATACCTGAGGGAGTTACTCGAGTTAAATGGTTTTAATGACAAGATTGTGTCTGAGTACATCTCCTTAACAAGATTATGTATGAAGCAAAATTGTTTTCAGCTTAAGAACAGGTTTTATGAAAAACAAGAAGGAACGGCAATGGACAATCCTCTGTCACCGTTCTTAGCCAACTTATTCATGAGTAAATTTGAAACCGAGGCAAAAGGTGAATTCAGTTACTTTTGGAAGGTATGGTTAAGATATGTGGATGACGTTTTTGCCATTTTCGATTCGAAAAATGTATACTTAGCTAGTTTAAATTTTATGGAAAATAGATTGATTTTTTCCTTAAATAAAGTTAATTATTATAAAGAACTAAAATTAATTATGGAGGTATCTGAAGTGAATGATTATAATAACAACATTGTAGATAAATAACTTAGAAAACATAAGTTCAGAAAATTATTGAAACAATCTTCGACTTTTCAAAAGGACCAGAACACAAATAAATTCATGGTAATACTATTTGATGCTCAATTAACAAGAGGACTAGGTAAAATTTTGAAAAAAGTGGATATTAAGGTTGTGTACAAACCATATAATAAATTAAGAGGATATAATAAATTAAAAGGATAAAGTAGATCAACATGAAAAGTGAGGGATTTACGAAATTAGTTGTCAAGACTGTGACCGAATGTATATTGAGTACACAAAAAGATCCATATCGACAAGATATAAAGAACATATTGCCCACATTAGATATGGGAGAAGTGAAAAATCTTGTGTTGTCTAACATGCAATCGAACATGACCACAATACCGATATTAGTAATTTAAGACTCGTTCGAAGTGTTAATAACAATAGGACTTAGGATGCATATGAAAGCATTCAAATAGAATAATGTAAGAAAATCATGAACCGAGATAAAGGACCTATTCCGTTCAGTCAACTTTTTCAATTATTAATGTAAGACTGAGTAAACTTCACGGTTCATGATTTTTACACGCTTCATTAGGTAGGGTTTTCATATAAATAGAACAGAATAGAATTTTAGAATTAGATTAAATCATCTCCTGATGATACTACGATGTCGATGATGACGCTGGTTAGCGAAACGTGCGTCGAGAAGTTCGAAAAATTCAATTGTGAAGTGAATTTAATTGTTCGACACAAATAATACATATTATTTGCGGTGTCCACGATTTGTGCCCAATTCTAAAGCAAAAATAAACATTATATGCACTTTTATCAAAATCTGTAATTTTTTGTTTTTATTTCGAAATAATAAAATTTCCGCGAATATAACAAAATGTATCCACACTATTTTTACACTTTCTTGATGACATTTTTTTAATATTGTTCAAACACAAACCTTTAACACACTTCAATAATGATCAAAATATAAATGTTAACGTTTAATCAATATAAACACTTCAATATCAGTATAAATTTCATAAAACAAGTGAATGTTACGACTTATTCTAGTACACCGTTGTTACTAACAGGCTTTCTCATGTAAAGTCGCATATCTCGTGAAAAGAGCACCAAAACTTAATCGTGTGATTTATTTTTATGCAAAAAGTAAAAATTGACACTAGGGTGAAGTCCCCGAGTATATATATGATTTAGTACTTGTTACAATTCTTCTATTGGAACCTTTAGTGTGAAACACTAAATTTGAAGAGATTTGCCAAACTTAACTAAACACCAAATCACTTTTTTTGAACTGCTCGACGCACTTTTCACTAACCATGTTAGCATCATCAGGAGATGATTTAATCTTATTCTAAAACTAAACTATGTCCTATTTATATGACAATCGTACCTAATGAGGTGTGTAAAAATTATGAATCGTGAAGCTAACTAAGCGGTACATTAATGATTGAAATGATTCATGGTGAAGAATGGTCGGAAAAATGATTCAGATTAAATTATCTCCTGATGATGCTAACATGGTTAGCGAAATGTGCATCGAGCAGTTCAAAAAAAGTGATTTGGTGTTTAGTGGTAAATCTCTTCAAGTTTATTCTTTATTTATGTTAAAATAACTCTATTATGTACTTAACCAACATAGATATGCAATCAATCTCAAATATTACTTTAAGAGTACTAGTAATTACTAAGTAACAAATTATATAGTTAAGAACTTGAAAAACTGATACTGAAAATACTTGAAAAAAGGTCCCCTAATATCGGACAATCGACTTTTCCTTTATTGTTTGAACATAAAAAATATTTTAACAAAAAATTCGTAAAAATGTTGTTCCAGTAGAACTAATCAACCATTAATAAAGCAAATTAAACTTAATCTTAGTGAACTTTAGTCACATCGTAGAAAACGTTCCTTTTCTAAGAAATTTCAAAATTTTAATAGTATACTCAGCAAAAATCACAGAATTAGTTATCTGAGCCTTCATCAACGTCGGTACATGCTTCATGTCCCCACTGATTACAAGCTTGGCAGCGTATCCAATCTTCTTCGTTATTTTCTTGGCAAATTAAACAAGTTGTTACATTTTCAGTCATTGGTTTTGATGACGGAATCGCTGTTGTCTTGAATGTTGCAGTCGGTTTTTTTTTGTCATTTTTATTTTTTTCGGGTCGTTAGTTTTCTTGCCTATAAAATGTTGTATTTTGACCACGGCAGGCTTTGCTTTTGCTGCTTTATTTTCAGAGAGCGCCTTTTTATAGGAGGATGTCAAAACCTCACCTTTCTCAGCTTTTCGTCGTCGACTCACGTCTCACTTTGCTGCAGCATTTGGGACTGGTGTCTCATAATTTTCCTTTTCATTAACGTTGAAAGTATTCTGAGACAAACCCTGAGATATGTCCATATTGGTGTTATTGCAAACGTTCACTTCAACATCTGACTGCATGTGTATGTCTACTACTGATGGCAGAAAATCTAAATCTGTGTAAATATTGGGATTCAAAGGCAGAATTCCAATGCATTGAAATCCAAGACTTTGCTATATCCAAACGTGCAACGCAATTGAAAGCTTTTGTCACCATTGCAGCAATGTCATATTCTGTTATTCTTGCACCGGAGTTAGCCATCATCCATAATCCACAGGTCTCAAAATATCCATCTTTGAATGGTTTAATAAAAACCCTGTCTAACGGCTGCAGTTTGTGGGTCGTGTGGGGTGGGGTGCTTAACATGTGCACGTGGTTTTCTTTCGCGTAACTTATAACAGCAAGATCTTTATGACTGCAATGGCCATCTAGGATCAAAATCACTGGTTTCTCTTTAATAAGCTTTGAAAATACTACAAAGTGTTGAAGCCACTTCAAGAAGATTTCAGCGTTCATCCATCCGTTTGGCTGTGTTACGGCTACACTTTCAGATGGTGCACCAATCATTAACCTTAGACTCTCTGCAGAGGTCAACTTGCCAAGTTGGCGATTACTTTTGAGTGTCATTAATGTACTTTTGTGCTTTAACTTGCTTTTGAACAGTGCTGACCCCCATCTCATCACAGTTATAGATGTCTGATGGGCCAAAACGATATTTTTCCCAAGTATCTTTCAAATTGTTAAAGAAACGGTCAGCGACCTATTAAAACCAACTTCTCTCATCAGATTCGTTGACTCCGGCCTTCTTAAGCTGAGTTCAGGATGGCATTTGATAAAGTCGTAATAAAAATGCTTACCAGCAGATTCTTTTGCCCTGTTAAATCGATGGTTCAGTTTTAATTTCTCAGCGAGATCTAGAAATTCTTTTCTAGTCAAAGGCTATTTGAAATATCCACCACGCGCACAATTAAAGCTTCTTCGTACTCCATGGCATTGTTATTTCTTCTCCTCGTTTTAATATTTTAATGTAGTCAGGATGCTTTTTGGTATATTGTAGACTTCAGATGATTTCCTTATAAACAATTTTTTTTACATCACCTTATCGATGGTTTTTATCAATATTTCACATTTGGGAGTATTCTTACAACATGGTTTAGGTTTAGGTTTACCCATATTAAATCTAAGAAAGAAAATACGAAATTAATTACTACAACAATAAAAATCTAATTGTAAAACTGGATTTTTACAGTGTCCGATCTTAGGGACCCTTTGGTACATGCAAGAAATATGCTTATTCACATTGTGTGTTATGTATCATAAAAAATCTTGCGAATTATGACAGATTAATAGCATAACAATAATTATCAACAATAATCAATATCAATAATCAATATCATCCCTTCTTAATTCCTGTTCACAGACCCCAAAAAAATTCTTCGAAGAAAAGTTTTACTGTCTTCATAAGTTGCACTAATCTCCACGATGAATGAAGAGGCATTGACTCGCGAGCGTCAGCTCCCGCACTTTACTTTGGCTAACCGCGACACAAGTAACAAATTGGCGCCCTTTCTTGCTCCGATTCAAATCCTGTCCGGCTTTAGGAGCCGTAGGGCTTACTTTAGGAGCCATCAGGGCTGATGTGATACGATCGAACGAATGGTAGATTCGTATTCAGTATCCCCGAATTAGTAAAAAAGGTTAACATTTTAGCCAATAACAATCATGTCACTTGTAGTTATCATTGTGTCTCATTTTAAAGTTCTGACTCTTGGAAAACCCTTTATAATAAGGTTTAGTTAAAATTTGATTGTTAGCATCAATTTTCTGATGATGCTAATATGGTTAGCGAAATATGCGTCGAGAAATTATAAAAAGAGATTTGGGATTTTGTGATAAATCTCTTTGAGTTTAGTATTTCCCACCAAATTTTCCAATATAAGAATTGATCGTATGGAGGCAATATATTTCTTTCTTCCTCGGTCAACAAGTTATTTTTAGATAAGGAAGCGCTACCAAGATCGTTTTCACGGCATCACATTCTCCAAGTACGACACAACATTTCGTTAGCTTGTAAAACATCCGAAAAATATTTATTTTCCAATATTTATTATACGGCCCGAATAAAAATAGAACTTTTTCAATCCTGCGTTGCTATTCGTTTTAATCCATCCTGATGTTTACTGACAGAGAAGAAATTTATTTGAGGATTAAATTAATAGAATATAGTTTTCTGAGGTAAATTCGACTATTTTGACGGAAATATCTTAATTTTAAGTTATTATTAGAAATTATTTTAGAAATACACTCAGTTTTAATATATACTACGAGACATAGAAATCCGAAGAGTGCAAGTAAAAAATTATATAATCTTAATAATCATTAGCATAAATAATTAAAAGGTCATAGTAAGCAAATGATTAAAATTACAGTCCAACCTGATAAACTTTAACCTCTGTTACCTTTAATAATGCGTTGATGCATCATTGTTTGTTATACACTCATTAATGTGTCTGGGCATTGATCCGATGAGGTGATTAATATCCTCCTGGGGTACTTTATTCCAAGCGATTCCTACCTCATGTCTGCCTCATGTCTCAAGTGCTGCTAAAGTTCGCTAACTATGTTAACATCATCAGGAGATGATTTAATCTTGTTGTAAATTTAGTAGCCTTCAACCGATCGTGTCCCATACATGATCGATTGGGCTCATATCGGGAGATGTTGGACGCCATGGCAGTACATTAATTTGAGCATAGTCGAAGTAGTCCAATGTGACTCTTGCTATCCTTATCATTATTATTATATATCCTCATTATTATAGGCCGGGCATTATTTTGTTTGAAAATTGGGTTTGAGAGTGTCCTTGACACTGACAGATACAAAGAGAGAATCGATATTTAATACCATGAACAAGTTTGTTAAGAGAACGAAATTCCTATTCGTAATATTTTGTCAGCTGTTACTGATGGTACTTCAACAAGGACGAGGCGTCATAAGGGCGAAATAGCACATGAAACCAGTACCAATATCACAAACAAGCAGTACCAAATGAACTCGCTGTACAATGTGCTATTAATTTTCATTAGGGCAATTAGAAGCAATTAATTGAACGATAGGTTATTTAGGCAACTTTGTAGTTGTTCGTCCCTCAACAGATATTTGTCTGAATCGTTTTTTCAATCTATTTGACTCAGTACTGGGCTTCCTTGAATACGGAGATGAAAACCTGTTTAAAATACTTAAAGAAGTCAATTTACAGTTACAAGGTGATGAGTTCAATTTAATTTAAACAAAAAAACATCACAACTGCTTTCGTGGAAAAACTTCTTCTGTTCTAACGAAATCTAGATAGAGGTGAATATAGCCACTTTCCCACTTTATCGTCAGTCTCTACAAAACAGGAAGATTTATTTAATAGGTGTTTCGGTTAATAATGTCGATTTTGCTAAGAGATGGAGTTACTTATATTTGTTGATATGGACTAATGATGTCTATGATATTTTGGAGAGTAAACATACGCTATCAATAGCAAGTTCGTTATTAATTATCATTGTGCAAAAACATATTTTTTCATAGCTTTGAATATGTCGAATTATGTACCAGAAAAAGACGTTTAATAACCTTCTTTCATATGAAGAAAGCGACTTCTGAAAGTAAGCGATTATTGGTTGAAGGTTATGATCAACATGCTCTAAAACAAAAACTTCGCGCTTCATAGCTGATGATTTTGATTAAAGATTCAAATTTTGCAAATATTATTGGATGAAGACTCAACTCATACGTTGAAACAACTGGCACAAGCATTGAATGTTACCCAATCCACCATTTCCGAACCTCTACAGTCATTGGGAAAGATCTAGAAGGAAGGAAAATGGGTTCCATATGAATTAGTGAAGGAAAGAGACATTGAAAAGCGAAAAACCGCTGGTGAAATTTTGCTTACTAAACAGAAAAGAAAAGGTTTTTTGCATCGAGTTGTGACAGGTGATGAAGAGTGGATCTATTTTGACAACTCAAAGCGCACAAAATCGTGGGTAGACCCAAGCTAGCCTTCAACATTACAACCAACATCATCATCACAACCTGGTATTTGGTGCGACCAAATCAAAGCTGGTGAAACGATTACTGGAGATAGATACCAACAACAATTGATTAAATTGAACCGAGCATTGAAGAAAAAACGACCAGAATACATGATAACGCCCAAAGACACGATAAAGTCATTTTTCAACATGACAATGCTCAGTTCGATGTTGCAAAATGTGTAAAAAAGTATTTCTCATTCGGATTATCACTTATTTCGATCAATGCAGCACGGACTTTCAGAACAACGCTTACATTCTTACGAAGAAGTGAACATTTGGTTTGATGAATGGTTGGCCTCAGAAAACCAAATTTTATTTTGCGGTGGAATCCATTCTTTATTAGTCGGTCGCGTTGGTGCGGAGGGTAAGAGCAGCGGCCTGCCACTGCTGTGCCGAAACCGCATCGGACCGATAGTTGGTTCGATTCCAGCGCTCGGATGGTTGTTTTTCTTTCTTTCTTCTGTCTGTTTACTTGCTAAATGTTTGTGATTGTTTCTAGGCAAGAGTGTAAAATCCGACTAGGAATTACCCCTCAGTCACGCCAGTTAAAGGCTAGGTAAGGCCGGATGCCTTCTGAGAAGTGTTTTACGTTGGTCACTCGCCAGTCGGTAGGTTTCCTGATAGACTTATGGGTAGGCACATAACCAAGGGTTTATAGCCTGAGGGGGGGTGCTGGCCTGGATTTGTCAGTAGCTGATGACCGTGGTTCGGAACCCACGTTAAGCTGTAGATCTAGTCGCTAAATAGCCTAGTTGCTGATGCGCCTCTAACCCTAACACTTTACCTTTTTACCATTATTTGACAGAAAGATGGGAAAAACTGAATAGCTAATGATGGCCGATACTTGTTAAGGTAATTTATTTTGTTATGGAAATAAACGCTGACATTTTGCGAAAAAATCGATATTATTAACTGAAACACCTATTATTTACTGTCAACATTTGGACGTTGTTCATGCTGATTTTACGGAGCGATTCCAGGATATTTTAAATATGAATGCAGATACAGCAGAATCATCAAATTTAGAAGAGGAACTTCTAAAGAATAACTAAAAATAAAATTCAGAAATTACTACCAAGAGTTCTTGGCTTCAAAAACCAACTTTCTATCCTGGATTGTGGGCAATAGTACAGAAAATTTTAGTTGCATTTCCTTCATCGGCTTTGACTGAGCCTGAATTCAGTCCACCAGCTAATTTACTGTTTAAAAAAAAGACACAGACTGCACATCACCGAGCGTGACAATTTGCGAATGATATTAACGAAATTGGAACCCGATTTTAGCATATTGTTAAAACTCCACCAGCTTACCAACCATCTCATTAATTTTTTAATAAATAATTCTTTAGTACATTGGATGGTACTTTTAATTCATTAATACTTTGTGATTCTAATAAACAGTTAGACAAATAAAATATATATAGATAATGTATAACAATATTTTAAGATTTGGTATAATTAACTATTATAGAAGAATACGGATTTCTTTTTCTTGTAAAAGGGGCGTTGGTCCAGAAAAAAGACCCCTGCTTTAAACATTCGTCGAAACTGACACTAAGATTAATTAATATGTCTTGTATTTTCAAACTAAATTGAAACAATTTGTATCCATTCTGCAAATTAATAATGCTCCATTTTCAAAAAAAAACGAAAAAAAACAATTGAACCAAAAAATATCAGCACTGATCCGGTTAAAACGAAATACCTGGTTTTTTTGTGAATAATTATACGAAGTATTCTTTGTTCGCTTCGATTTGTTACATCGAATCAATAGTGATTCAAATGCGTGTTCCAGCTTATTTTGTTGACTAGCCTCCAAAGTACGCGTCGAAGCCTTTTGTATGGTCTAAATGCCATAAAAAAAACCCTTTCAACTTTAATTTCAATTTTGGGAACAAGGAAAAGTCACAAGGGGCTAAATCAGGTGGATACGGTAGATGTTTGATCACGCAGACCTGTTTTCGGGCCAAAAATTGACGTACCATTAATGATGTGTGACTTGGCGCATTATCATTGGCCCAAATCCTTTTGAAGAATGAGTCGAATCGTTTCTTTGCTGATATTCAAAGCCTCTTCCATCATTTTTAGTGTAGCATTGTGGTCATTTGTTACAAAATCGCGAACTTTTTCGATTATTTTGGGAGTGCGAGCTGAAATTGATCTCCCGTCACCTTTGTCATCCTCTAGCCACACTCCGCCATCCAAAAAACGTTAATGCCACAGAAAAACATTTGTTCTGCTTAAACAATCATCGCCGTACACTTGTTACATCAACCGGATTGTTTCCAACGCAGTTTTACCGAATTTTGCGTTCAATTTAATAACAACTTTTTATTCCATGATTTTATTTATACATCAAACTTTTTTGGCTTTTAAACAAGACGTCATAAAATAAACAAATGTCAACCGATTGTTTTAAAGTAGGTTTCGTTAGGTCTAGGAATGTTCAAGCTTTGAAACGACGCCGCTTGTCAATAATTGATGTGATTGGTTGCTGACTTTGAATATAAAATTACAGGAAAGAGCATATGATTCTGTAAGTGGAACCAGAATGGTAGCTGCATATGGCCGACTACTGTTCCCGGTTTGGAAGTGGCGTAGGGCAGTATGAATAAAAACAAGAAACTGATAAAAGTTTACAGTTGTTTAAAACAATAAATTGTTGTATAATTATCGTTACTGTATTAAATTAATGAAGACTTACTAGATACAGCGGAGAAGTGTAAAAATTTAAATTAATTTAAAAAAATCTATTTATTCAAAAAGTAAAGTGTCTTTTATGTAACCAATACGACAAAAAGTTATTAAGAAATTGGAATTTCCTGTCATAAATCATATAATTTCCAAAAATTGGCTGGTAATCAGTTGCATCTTGCACCGAATTGATGTTCATATTTAAATTAGGTATATATATATATATATATATATATATATATATATATATATATATATATATATATATATATATATATATATATATATATATATTCGTAAAAGAAATAAAAGGGCGTAATATTCAGTAAATTATTTATTATTAAAATACATATATCCTTTCTATATTTAGTTGTTCAGTGTTTAATGTCCCTTAAACAAAATTAACTTTGTATATGTATAGTCCGGTTCAAGATATTTTGTTGCCTTTCGGCAAAATGTTATTTATCCCAATAAATTTCAATAAAAATATTCCTAGTTTCTTAAAAGGCGCCAGAGCCGGAGTGGTTTAGCTTCTGAATAAATTTGGAAAAAATAAAATATTGTTAAATTATTATTATTATTATCTATGACTAAAACATTGTTTATTGGTTTGTGTATTTTGAATTTATTAATACAATAAAAATAAATAAATAAATAAATTTATCTATTAGTACAATAAAAAATATAACTTAAATTTAATTATACATTTAATTCGCTTTCACTCTCACTGTCACTTTGATCTACATTAATAATAAGTGGTTCTATATTATTAGTAAATGATACATAGGAATATTTTATTTAATTTATTTTCGAATTTGTGTTATTTCCATTAGGAACTTTATTTTTTGGCGGCTATGATAGTATTATCTATTACAATTACGCTTTCCTTAGGCACATTGAGCAAAAGGCTATTTATAAACCAATCTTTAAAAAAGTTGTGCTGTAGTGTCGTCATGGTAGTCCAAAGGTGAATGATTAATATTTTTGGAGGACAACCTTAAACAATTTGGAACCCATCCATCCTCGGAACCAGCATGTAAAATTGTAATTATTTTTCCCTTGTTCGCTGGGGCTTTGGTTTGGCATTTTCTTAATATATCTACCCATTCTTTTGTTGGCGTCTCATGTGTATCGAACTATATTTCATTAAGGTAGCCGGCCGCGCTGGTCTGGTAGGTTAGTCCCTGCCTGGCAATCCAAAGGTAGCTGGTTCGATTCCAGTTCTCGGATGGGTGTTTTTCTTTAATTCTTCTGTCCGTCTTTCTTCCTACCCTACACACACACACTTATATACACTCACATATACCCACACACGCCCACACATATCCAAACTTACATGTCTGTGGTTGTTTCTGAGCAAGAGTGTAAAATCCGTCAACGAATTACCCCTCAGTCACGCCAGTTAAAGGCTGGGTAAGGCCAGATGCCTTCTGAGAAGTGTTCAACGTTGGTCACTCGCCAGTCGGTAGGCTTCCTGATAAACATATGGGTAGGCACCATAACCAAGGTTTGATAGCCTGAGGGGGATCCTGGCCAGGGTTTGTCGGCAGCTGATGACCATGGTTCGGAACCCACGTTAAGATGTAAGTCCAGTCGCTAAATAGCATTAGTTGATGATGCGCCTCTAATCGTAAATCCTTTCCTTTTCCTTTCATTAAGGTAGATAATGGGACGATTTTCTAATCAGTATTTTTTTATAGAGTTTAAGTAGTCAAACCCCCATCGTCGCAATCGTTGTGATTCCATTAATATTTGTCTTTTATCAATAGTCCGATATGCAAAACCCATTTGAGATAATATTCTCCGGAGGCTATTTCTACTGCAAAGAATGTTGGTTTCATCTTTCCTTAGTAGCTGTTGCAATGAATGCAATGTAGGCACAATCTGTTCTTCGTACATATAAATTTTGCTTCGAATTAAGTCTTTATCACTTTCGCCAACACATTTGCTTTTACCAGAATTACTACGGACTTTTTGGGTTTAATTGACTTCGTCACAATATCTTTAACTGTAGACAACGGAGTTTTCGTTAATGAAGACGATTCTGCTGCGGCTGCATTTACATTAAGCCCTCTATTCAATAAAAAAATACATACACGTTTTTAACAATTTGCTTAGCATTGGGCGATAAATTCTTTCTTTTCAAATTAGCCCTACCGGAGGCACAATGATGATTATCTTGCCAAGAACGCCACGTTTTAAGCACGTTTGGAATATCAGAAAATACGATCGAAATTATAGAACTGCACTGTTTAAGAAAAGAATGCGAACTAAACTAAAATATGCCGAAACTACTAAACCAGGTATAAAATTAATTTTATCTTTTTACCTGTTATTTTATTAGACCCGGCCCTGTTTAGGTTCCTTGCAACTTTACCGGGTTTCGTTACGACAGGGGTTTTGACAGTTTATTGCAGCCAATCGGTCAACGATATATCTTGAACGGCACTATACTACAATTTTTTTCATCTACTACAGCGTTTTTACAAATATAATAAATTCCTGTAGTGTAAATAGTCAATAAATAATCTAAAGTGTTAGATATAAACTCGAGTATAAACTCATTTTTCACAACAACCAAAAAAAGCTAACTTTAAGAATAAATACTATGAAAGATGTTTATCAAATGATAAAATAAAAACATTTCATATTTTAAACAGTCCACTTCAATTGTTGGAACAGCATTTGGTAGTAGTCTGATTTTTACCTTAGACGTTCGATCAAAAACAATCCTCAGCAAAATGATGGGCACATAAAAATCTACTGCGGTTTGAAATAAAATCTGGCTTTTTAGTAAAATTATTCCACTGTGTTCTTCTATTTGGTTCTTTGGGAACCCTTCAAAAAATATAAACTGGTTTAATAACGTGAAATCCAAATCAAAATGGAAGTAACATTTAAATTTATTAGTACAATAATTTCTGAAAAAAAGGGATTGTAAAAAAAAGTTAACACTCTAACACAACTAAAAAATAATCTGAATTTTTAAGACCCAGTATCTCAGAAAAGTAAACACTTTAGAATATACGTTAAAAAACTAAGTTCTAAAAAAAGATAATGACTGTCTTGAATAATATTATAATTAACATTATAATTATATTATTTTACCTAAATGAATTTGAATACGCCTGGTTTGACCAGGCGATATGTTGGCTTCATAATCTTAACATTTCATTCAATTTTTATTTCTTAATAATTGACAAATCTAATATTATTGCTTTTATTATCAATATAATAAGTATTAATATGTATTTACACTAGAACACACAAAAAGAGTATGTCAGTGCACTTATTCGGCACTTATTGTTGATTAAAACACAATAAAATTGCTCAAATGTACTATTAAACTTCTAAGTTGTTGACACTAATTACCAAAATTCTAAAACAATGAGTCATCTGTGGTGTTTTAATATGGCCATTTCCGTCCCCATGTATATATAAGATAGGCAAGGCTCCTTCCTGTTAGATTTACATTCAAATGTTGCTGAGATATATCTTAAGTACTGATATACTGAATGGACGCACTGTATATGTTATTTTAAAATGAGGAACTTTCTTCTGCGCCAAACGCTTCACGACTCATAGTTTTAAGTATTTGATTTGATGATGTAACTTTTTTTCAAAGCTGCAACTACATCATTTAAATATTAAAAAAAAAATCAATAGATAATTAAGAATTTACCCGTTTTCGCAAACCAGCAAACATATCTTAATGAAACTTTGACTACATTTTATGACATGTGGCAACAGCGGACCAGTTTAAGTTCCGAGTGCGATGAGTCATCTCAGTGAATGGCTTAAAAAAGGGCTTTCACAGGTGTGCTTTCCCCCAGGGGAGTTCAGAATCCAGCAGAGCGCAAAAAATGGAAAATCGAGTGTGGGAATCAAGCTGTCGAACTGTTGTCTTCCTCCTTTGATATTAAAATTTCAAATTGATTTGAATGTTCCCACTATAAATACTGAAACTGAATCAGACTTTATTTAAAGTTTATTTATTTAATATGTTGGAATGAAGAATACTACCGTGATTTGATTAAATTAAAGAAAAGTATTTATTTAACCATCTAAATGCATGTTATGTCCTTTAATGTAATCCCGTCTCACTACAATACATTTATTCCAATGATTTTTCCAGTCTTTTCTAGTTTTTATATTCAACTTTTAGTATCTCCTTCAAAGCTTTCAGTTTCAGTTTCACCTCTCTTAAATGGCTTCAATAATCTCAAAACGCTGTCCGGGAACTGGATTTTTCAAGTGAACAGGAAGTCACGGGTGCCATATCTATCGAATACGGTGCTTGTGGAACGGCATTTCTTTGATTTTTAACGAGAAATTGACAAATAACTCAGATCTACATAAAAAAATGGGTGCTTCCGAGACTTGAACGTAATTTTAAAGTATAGTATCTAGCAACACTCTTAGTAATATTAAATTGTCAAAAGTACGTACAGCTTTTAATTTGCTCACATTTTTGTTGTTTGTTTGCTTTTTTGTTTGTTCAATTGAAAAGTGAGTAAATAAAACCTGGAAGATGTCATCGTCAAAAGGATCGTCTTTAATTGACCCGAACACTTTCTGAAGAAGTTTCGAAAACCTATATCTGAATTTGTGCAAAATGCATATTTCGCTTACTTTAACTTTAAAATGAAAGACGTTGATAAACTATGGATTACAAACAATATTTGCAAAATGTGTAATGAATATTTAAGGCAATGGACGAATGGGAAAAGGAGTCAATTGAAGTTTGGTATGTTTATGACTTGAAGGAATCCAAAAAGTCACTACGAGTACTGTTATTTTGTCAAGGTACATGGTATTAATCGAAAAAAATGAGCTATGGCGATCAGGTATCTGCTAAAAGACTTCTTTCTAATTCAGAAGATGTCTCTGTTCCAACTTTTCGTGTCCTGTCCAGAATTTAGTCCGTACGAAGATAGGCAAGCTTGTACTAGCGAAGAAAATGATAATTTTGAAGCTACGTCGTCAAGATCCCTACTTTTTACTCAAGGTGTTTTCAGTGACCATATTAGAGACCTCGACCTTTCAAAAGAAAGATCGGAACTGTTGGCATCTAGACTCAAAGAGAGGAATTTACTTTCTAAGTACTGAAATTACATGTTATTGTACTCTAAAAAAAGAACTGCTACCGTTTTTTTTGCTCAGAAAATGATGTTGTTTTTTGAAATGATGTATATAGGAGTATAAAACCATATATCTTGAATTTGCAAAACTCAAGTACTTTGCAAAACTCAAGTACCATGATCATAAGTGGGTAATATGCATTGATTTAAAAATGGTAAATTTTTATTGGGTTAACAAAGCGGTTACACGAAATTTACGTTTTCTCTCTTTGTGAGATAGCAGAGCTAAAAGCGAGCATTGAATTAAAACGAACTAGTCTGAAAGAAAAGACTTGACAGTTGGGAAACAAAATATCATAAATACAGCGTTAGTTACTAGAAAAAAAATAGTTTTGCCTCCATTGCACATAAAATTGGGACTAATAAAACAGTATGTCAAAACATTGGATACAAATGGTTCCTGTTCTAATTATATAATATATTGATGAAAATTCCTGGTTTGAGCAAGGAGAAATGTAAGGCTGGCATTTTTGATGGATCACAAATTAGACTTTTGATGACGGATAAACATTTTGTGTATTCAATGAATTATATAGAATCACTAGCTGTACCCGCCCGCTTCGCTGACCATTTAAAATTAACATTATTATTTATTGTCATTATTACAGTTTCTTTATTAAAATTTTTTTAACTTCCCCTTCCCGTCTTAAATCAAGCTTACATATAGTGCCCTCAAATGTAGTATTTAATATTCCTAACATTTAATCTTTGTCGTCTATCTCATTATCTTCGATGATAGTTTCGATTGGCCGCAAATCGTTCATGAGCCCCATGTACTTATTAGTTAAAACGACATCTTCATTGCACCGAATGATGTCATTTGGAAAGCATTGTTATAAGGTCTGATAGATTTTAAAAATGCATTTGATTTTACATGTGTTCAATGGAGTAGCGATTTTAATAGCTCTGGAAGTTGTCGCAAAGGTTCTAGTTTTATTTTGCCAGCTGAACAGCATAAACCTTTACATTCACCAATCCACTTCAATGCTTTACAATAAGTACAAATTTTTGTCATTGAACTTAATTTTGATTCTTGTTTATAATCAACTGTAGGATCAAACGAAAAACCACAATTTATTTTTACTTTCCAACGAATTTTTAATTTCATACGTCGTAAATCTTCCCTTTTTTGTTCTTTTTGTAATCTATTTTCCGTTTCATCTTGACTTTCACATGCACGCTTAGCTTTCATATACTTTGATTTGGACGTTACCAAATTTAATTTGGACTTTCCTTTTTTAGGCTTTTATGACTACAACAAATAATTGGAAATAATTAAAAACTATCTTGAAATTGACAACCGAAAATTCAATATAAAAGTTGAAATAAATATCTTACTAACTTAATGCTGGGAAACTAATTTTTCGTTTTAATCTAATTATTCCACGCTTTCTTCTTTTCTTCTTTTTCTTCTTTAATTAAGAAATATAAACATATACATCATCATCATCATCATCATCAGCCCGTATCGATCCACTGCAGGATGAAGGCCTCTTCAGCATGATTCCAACCCTCACGGTCCTGGGCTTTCCTCTGCCACTCGGGTCCAATATACTTAACGATGTCATCAGTCCATCGTGCTTTCGGTCTTCTTCGCGGACGTTTGCGATCAAGCGGTATCCACTCCAGGATTGCCTTGGTCCATCTGTCGTCCCATCGCCTCGCTATATGGCCTGCCCATCTCCATTTCAACTGTTTTACTCTTCCAATAATGTCACAGACTTTTGTTTGTTCCCTGATCCATGCGCAGGACTTTCTGTCTCGTCTTGTAATGCCAAGCATACATCTTTCCATTCCCCTCTGTGCCACCCGAAGTTTTTGAATTGATTGCGATGTGAGTGTCCAGGATTCACTTCCGTATGTCATAACGGGTAGAACGCACTGATCGAATACTTTTCTTTTCAGGCAAAGTGGGAGTTTGCTCTTAAACACTATGTTGAGCCTACCAAATGCCTGCCAGCCCCATTTAACACGCCGTTCCACCTCCCGGGCGGTATTCCCCTCCATTGAAATCCTCTGCGCAAGATATATAAAGCTGTCCACAATCTCTAAATCCCTTCCTAAAACTGAAATTCTTCTGTCCTGAGCGAAGTTATTGAACATAACCTGACTCTTTTTCAGGTTTATTTTCAAGCCAAATGGTTCGCCAGCCCTTTGCAGTTCTTGTATGCGTCTTTGCAGCTCCTCTGGGTCTTGTGAAATGAGAATAATATCATCTGCAAATCTAAGATGGTTTAAGTTTGCACCATTGATCTTTACCCCATCTTGTTCCCAATCCAGTTTACGGAATACTTCTTCAAGGCCAGCCGAGAAAAGAATAGGCGATATTGCGTCACCCTGCCGTACACCTCGTTCTATATTAATACCCACTTCAAGATCATCAAGGTGAATTGTGGCTGTAGCTCCATCATATATCGATTCTAATAGGTTTACATAGGCTCTCTCTACACCTTGGCTAAGCAGTGCATCCATTATCGCATGCTTTGAGATGGAATCAAATGCTTTTTCGTAGTCGATAAAAGCCAAGCACAGTGGCATGGTGTATTCGTTGTGCCTTTCTATGACCTGCTGTACAACCTGGATGTGATCCATTATACTGAATCCACTTTTGAATCCTGCTTGTTCTCTTGGTTGTGCGTCATTCAGTTTTTTAATATTCTTTTAGAAATTTTCTTAGTGAAAACTTTGTACATCACTGATAGGAGGCTTATTGGACGGTAGTTCTTTAAATCTTCCTGTGCTCCTTTTTTATGTAAAAGGATCACTTCTGCATTTTTCCATAAGTCAGGTACTTTTTGTTCTTTGAGGCATTTTGAGTATAATTTTGCCAGTGTTTTATGTAACGTCCGACCACCAGCTTTTAGACATAACAGCTTTTAGACAGCTTTTAAACATATACATATATAAATATAAATATATACATATAGATATATATATATATATATATATATATATATATATATATATATATATATATATATATATATATATATATATATATATATGTTTTTAATATATTTTTAAATCAGTCAATTTACATTTGGTAAAAATTTGTTTAGGTTAGACAACAACCAACAAAGTTTTAATGCTACAGAAAAATATTAATTTAATAGTTTAATTAATAATTCATTTATTAAAATTAATAATAATAGTAGTTAATGTAAGCTGAAATTTTAAATTTAGCGTTTTTGATCATTAGCGCCCTCACAACCGCTTTAGGAGTTTGAACTCCGTTGCAGACGTTCTTAATTAGTCTTAATATAGCCCAAGAAAGAAAAAATTCATTTCAAATTTTCATTTTAATAATAAGTTTATAAAAGCTATAAAATCAGATAAATAGAGATTCTCATCATAAACGCCCCCGCAACTGGTGTAGGAAGTCCAACACTCATATAAATATTAGCCTATTACATGTATTTTCTACATGGATACCAAGTTTCAAGTCAATCGGATGCATGCAACCACTGTATGGATGCAACCACTGTAGATTTATATATTAGTATACATTAGCCCTGTTTTCATTCGTTGATGTTGTAAAAAAATTCCTAAGGAATAGGAAGTCCGACAATTATCGCGAATTTGTGCAAAATATGCTGGAAAGTTTCAGAAAGCTTGGATAGAACATAGATCAAAGTTTGCTACCTCCACAATCATTTGGACACATTTTCGAACAACCTTGACTCTTACAGTGAGGAACAAGGAGAACGATTTCATCAAGATCTAGAAAATATGGAAGAAAGGTACCAGGGTCGATGGGATGAACACATGGAGACTGATTACTGCTGGAGTATCATGCGTGAGTGTCTGAAAGGAACCCACTCGAAGAAATCATGAAAAAGAAGCTTTCTCTATGTTCAGTGATGTAATAAAAGGTAAAAAATATGAAATAATCGTATTTTTTAGACACCTATCATATCTCGAAAACTACACGTACATTTCAAAAAATATATGTACCGTCGGAACCAGCTTAACGAACATATTCAAAAAAAGTTTTAGTCTTTCCGGCACCAAATCCTCTATAGACCTGTGTAATCATTGAGGTGCCCTTATCGTGTTGCAAAAATCCTTAATTGTTATGCTAAAAATCTGTCAAAAATATCTACACTGTCTCTAATACTTAATCAGCTATTACTCAGTGCAAAAAAACAGGATCTTGTTCTGAGTAATCGATTTTGGAATTCGATCGATCGATGCTATCTTCCTTGGTTGATGTGGAAATGTTTTCTGAACGAGGTTCATCTTCAACTGCTCCTCCAACATCACTAAAGTCCATGTATCATTTGTAAATATTTCTTTTTAAGAAAACCTCATCACTGCAACA
The DNA here is from genome assembly GCA_031761425.1 of Cosmopolites sordidus. NCBI lineage: Eukaryota > Metazoa > Arthropoda > Insecta > Coleoptera > Curculionidae > Cosmopolites > Cosmopolites sordidus. Next base: position 38,078 of record JARFXV010002296.1, read on the forward strand.
CCTTCTAAAAATGTATAATGCACTAACACAGGAAGTTTGTTAAAAATTGCTGAAAAAGCTAAAGTGCAACGCAAGCACGACTGTCCTAAGATTAATAAAAAAATCTAAAAATATTGTAAGAAAAAAACTGAAAAGCAAACCCGCGTAGCGAAAAGTTGTGGCTAGTATTTTTGCCACAAATTAGCCCGAATGGCTTTCACTGAAAAAGCCATGTGATGGACTGAAGAATAAAAGAAAATAATTTTTCTGACGAAAAAAAAATTCATTTGGATAGGCCTGATGATATTTTTATGATCTCGGTAAGAAAAAATAACTTGAGATAGCTCTCTAGAATATTAAAATTTATTTGAACAAATGTTATCTTTTACAATTGTTGCTATTTATGTATCTGGAATAATAAATAAAAACAAATATTTATTATTGAAAATGGTTTTATTCTTTTTCAAAATATTCTCCACGATAATCGATACACTTTTGCATACGTTTAAACTAATTTTCATAGCACGTTTTCCATTCCGATTGAGGTATCTGCAAAACATGCATTTTGAACGCATCAACCGCTTCTTCTGGTGTAGAAAATCGTGACGCAAAAACAAATCAATGAATACCAAATCAGGACTGTACAGCGGATGATCCATCAATTCGATGTTTTGACCGGTCAAATATTGAGTTGTTCGGTCCGATATGTGAGAGCTCGCGTTGTCATGGTGAAGAATTATCCTTTTTTCTTACTTCTTCAAAGACTTCAGGCAAACAAATGGTTGTGTCCCATTCAGAAATGACCGTTCTACGATTCTCTAGTGGTACTGTAGCCACTATCCCAATTTATCCATTTATCCCAAAAAAAAACGGTCGACAATTTACTTCGAAGTGCTTCTTGCACGAACAACTTTTGTTGGGTTTGGCTCATTTTGAAAGACCCATACAGTTGACTGCTGTTTACTTTCAGGCTCATACGCATAGATCCAAGATTATTTTTAATGAATGAAATTGGGATAAAAAAATTTCGTTTGAGTAAACAAACTTGATAATCATTCAGATAATAGATGATTTTTCAATGAGATTGACTTAACATGATTTTAATTTTCCGTATACAGTATACTACTATAATCAAAAATAAAGTGACTTTTGTATTAAATATTATCTCGCTGTGCGTATCGATACAACCATTTTTTTAAGTTGGTATGACTGTCCTTGATATCTGACATAAATTTCGTATATTTTCGCTTGTAGAGTTAAAAATAATAACGTCTTTTGTAGTTGTTAAACATTTTTATTGACGATATTTTTGCATTAAATTGTGCCTAAAAATAATTTGCATTAAATTATGTTAATTAAATTGTAAAAAAAACGAAATTTCTTGTGCCGATGCAACAAAAATGTTAAGAAAATGCTACAGCAAGCGTTAAAGAACCTTAATGCTAGTCATCAATGGGGAATAACCCAATGGAGACAACTATTTCATCAGTAACAAGGACCGAGGCCTAGAAACAGACGCATCTCGCTTCTTGGCCAGTTCGAATGTCTGGAGAGTGATCGCGTCATCTCATCTAGATTAGATCTAAACTTGAAGAGATTTACCACTAAACACCAAAACTTTTTTTTGAACTGCTCGACGCACGTTTCGCTAACCATGTTAGCATCATCAGGATGGTTAGCGAAACGTGCGTCGAGCAGTCCAAAAAAGCGTTTTGTTGTTTAGTGGTAAATCTCTTCAAGTTTAGTATTTCACACCAAAGGTTCCAACAGAAGAATTGATAGATTAGATCTGTTCAGTCACCGAACACGTGCTCGGTAATATCTTATATATATATATATATATATATATATATATATATATATATATATATATATATATATATATATATATATATATATATATATATACATATACATGAATAACAGAAATATTTCATCCGTAGTTCCACGTACCTCTGTTCATTTCAAAATTTCAAATCAGCCGTCGCCATCCATCATGTCGAAACAAGTACCTCCCAGAACCAGTTTCTGACCTCACAGCCGTCGTCAGCTGGGCTCGAGTCTAATGCAAGGAATAGAGCTGAATAGAAACGAACAGAGCAAGACCAACCCAACTGGCCATATTGAACGAACAGACAGAGGTACATGGAAGTACGGATGAAAGATTTCTGTTATTCAAATATCCAAATATCTCTCTCCACGGCCCCACTACGCAAATCTTTTGAACATACGTATCTTTCGGGACCGGTTTATAGCCTTTCAGCCGTCATCAGCCGAACTGCTCCAGGTGAACGCAAGGAAATCAGTTGGGAGAGGCGATCGGGGCCAGGCCATGCCAACTGGCCATTTTGATGGCGGGTCGTAATAGGACAAAACTCATGCCATCATACGGCGAATGCTCGTAGCAGCCAGGACTACTCGTAACATTCTGTCTGCAACCTCGGGTATAGTACGAGGTATGCCCACAGGATAGCCTAACAAGAGCGCGGAGGGAAATATTACAGATATCTTTCACCCTTTCTCTACGTGGTGCTACCGCTCGTTTCTGCCCAACTGGCACCATGCGGCCCAACTGGCACCACGTATAACTCGGAACCGGTTTCTAGCCCTTCATCAGTCATCAGCCGAGCTCCAGACGAACGCGCAAGGAAAACATTTGGGAGAGGCGATCGGGGCCAGACCATTTCAACTGGTCCTTTTGATGGCGGGTCGTTATAACACACAACAAACGCCATCTTCCATCGAATGCTCGTAGTAGTTAGGACTGGCCGTAACATTCTGCCTGCAACCTCGGGTATTGTACCAGGTATGTCCACAAAATAACGTAACTGTGGAGGAAAAGATTACAGAAATCTTTCACCCTTTCTCCAACTGTCACCATGCGTCACCACGTATCTCTTAGGACCGTTTTCTAGCCTTTCAATCGTCATCAGCCGAGCTCCAAATGACGCAAGGAAAGCAATTGGGAGAGACGATCGGGGCCAGGCCATATCAACTAGCCATTTTGATGGCGGATATACCACTCATAGCAGTCAGGACTGCCCGTAACATTCTGCCTGAAACCTCGGGTATAGTACCAATTATGCGCAACAAGATAATGACCCATAAGATAGCGCAACAGGACCGTTGAGAGAAATATTACAGAAATCTTCCCGTGGTGTCCCGCCTGGTCAAAATGCAATTATTGCATTGCAATCCAATAAAACCTTGTGTATGCTTGTCATACTAATGTCCAAGGATGCCTCAATCTCACGATATGCCACATGACGATCAGTTCGCACACACTATCGATATTTTCTGGCCCAGTAACCGATTTTGAATGACCTTCTTTAAATTCGTCTGTAAGCGAACGGCGGTAACTGTTGAAGTCACTACACAATAGATATACAGTGGCTCTATATGGTGTTTCATAGCCAAAAGTCGAAATGAGTTGATCGATGCACTGTTGTTAAGATAATCCACGTCGAAAGTGGTAATCAATCATCGCACGAAAATCTCACGAATTAATCCCATTTTTTAACAGATAAAATTTTCAAGTCACTAAACAACGCAGATAGCGTCCATATGACAAAACGTCCTGACTACGTATACAGTCAACAATGTCCAACTTTACGATGTATATGTCAGATGGCGCCTAGCAACACCAATGTTGCCAACTCTGGATGTATTTATAACAATCCTCGTAATGATATGAGTAAAGTTTCGCCAGTGTTTCAAACGCCCCCATTTCTTCGGCAAAATTTATAACGTAACTTTTTCAAGACGTATTTATAGTGAATCCAGACAATTTACATATATGGAAAATTTAAAAAGTGCTATTCGGGCTTCATGTGAAGAAATTCCACAACAAACAATAAAACAGACGTATAATTCATTACCAAAAATGATTTTCGATTTAATAAGAAATTGTGGAAGGGCCACAAAGTATTAAAATATTGTTTGTATATGTTTTCCTCATTCTTATAAAACTGCAGGTATATCCAACATTTTGTCACATCTAAAACCCATTAAGAAATTAAAAGTATTAAGTATTACGTTTTTATAAGCCTTAAAAATCATTGTTCAAGTGTTTCTAACATTTTGACACTGAGTGTATAGTGCCCTTTTAAATCGGTGTCACATTTCCAGCCAATTAGAATCAATTTACAAGGTGTAGCGGTTAATATTTCTTAATTTTATTAAAAGATGGCGCTGGAATCAAAGTTCGGTTCACAGTCTAATCTCTTATATCATTTTGTTGCTATGACAGTACCTTTCAAGACGCCATTGATGTTTAAACGATTTCCAGCTAGCGTCATATTTTTTCGTATGGTAAACATGTCGAGTTTCGAGCCAAATAAAGAGCATTTGCGGCTCGTACTGCATTTCTGTTTCTTGTTCAAAGGTAGTGATTTCAAACTTGAAAGACAAAGAACGCTCAGACTAACCGAAAAAAAAATGACGAATTGAACGACGAACATAAAGTTCAAGAGTGTTCAAAGAAGATAATATGCAAACTTGCCAACAAATGGGTACCACATCAGCTGAACGACAAACAGATGGAAAGGTGAAAACGGTGTGCGAAATTTGTCTTTCTTGGCATGAAAGAAAGACTTTTTGCATCGGATCGTAACTGGAGACCAAAAGTGGCTATATTTCGAGAACCCAAAAAGCAGAATATCAGGGATTAACCAAGGACAACCATCAATATCGACCGCAATACCGAATCGTGTGGGATCAGAAGGGTGTTGTATACCATAAGATCCTGCAACCATGTGAAACAGCTAATACCGTTCGCTGCCATCAACAAATAATCAATTTGAACCATGCGTTGATCAAAAAGAGACCAGTATGGGCTACAAGACACAGAAAAGTGATTTTGTACCCCGACAACGCCCCATCAAACATAGCAAAAACGGCCAGAAACATCATTTCTGAACTTGGCTGGGAACTCTTACCCCACCCGCGGTTCTCACCAGTTTTGGCCCCTTCTGACTACCATTTGCTTGCATCTATGTCTTACGCACTTTGCATGAAACACTTCAACAATTATGGAGATGTCGAAAATAGCTTCATGACTGGATCACCTCAAAAGATGTACTGTTTTTCTGGGAGGGCATCCACAAATTGCCAGGGGAGATGGGAAAATTGTGCAGCTATCTATGGCGCATACTTTGAATAAACCATTTCTTACCTTTCTGCCAAATTAAACTTGGTTTTTTCTAAGAAAAAATTATGAATTATTATCCGCCACACCTGGTATATACAATTAAACGTATTGAATTATTGATAATTGTTAATTTCAATAAACTTTCGAGTAATGGGTCTGTATTATTAAGAACAATTCAACAATTTACGGAGACAAAGGGTATATTTAACTCGGTATTAATTTAGTAACCATTATTTAGGGCAATGGTGTAGAACTATGTCTTATATCAATGGCAATCATCAGTATATACCACTAGTAATATGTATTTGTTCAAACCAAATACAAACATATCATATTTCCGGCCTCCACGATCGCATAAGGGGCCCGCACATCGGCCAAAACACAAACCTACCCTATCAGATGTTATGGGCAACCACCACCCTAACGGACATGCGCACACCAATCGATTCCCCTTTTGCTTCAGACGTAAGGACAGACGGTGTTTTTACCCTTAACAGAAATCGTGTTAGCTTAAAAAGAATGCAGTTAAAATTCAGAGTCGAGTCGATATGATGATACAGTCATCAATTAATTGAATCAGTGAGAAATGATTCATTGAATGGTGATGATCGACGGTTCAGTGATGAGAATTGGTGATAATCTTAGAGTGGTGTGGAAACATCTCGAGAAGAAACAAAGTAAGTTTCTGCTTTTGAGTGGATTAAAACTTGTCCAGAGGTGATCAGTTATTCTTATATCATTATTAATGCTTCAGATCTATCTAACTACTTTTAATTCATGCTGTTTTGTTTCGTTTTTGTATTTTAGAGTTTATTCTTCATTTTTATTGGTTTTACTGGAATTAAGAAACTGTTTCTTGTTTTGATAAAATCATTTTTCTGTATATATATATATATATATATATATATATATATATATATATATATATATATATATATATATATATATATATATATAGGAACAAAGAATATGCTTATTGTATATTTGATACAAAAATTTCTTGGATTACAAAAAAAATCTTGGATACAACAATTTTTGCTATATACTATATTAATCGTGCTATAATCTGTATGCTATATACTCTGATACTATGTTTACATATATATTTCTGTAATGCTAGTTCAGATAATGTGAAAAAGCAAACGAATAAAAAAATTTTGTTTTTATTATGTTGTTAAGTATTTTTGGTAAGCTACTACTAAATGAAACAGTTTTCATATAATTAAACTTAAAGAGATTTACCACTAAACACCAAATCACTTTTGTAAATTTTCCGACACGCGTTTAGCTAACCATGTTAGTATCACCACGAGATGAGTCAATCTAATTCTAAGACTAAACTAATAGGTTTTTCGGTTAATAATGTCGATTTTTTCGCAAAATTTAAGCGTTTATTTCCATCACAAAATAGATTACCTTAATAATCAGAGAATTGGCCGTCGTTAGACCACTTTTTCTCATTTTTCTGCCAAAGAATGGATTCCGCGCCAAAAGAACTTTTCCTTTTTTGATGCCAATCATTCATCAAGCCATTTCACCTCCTCGTAAGAATGTAAGTGTTGTTCTGAAAGTCTGGATAGATAGTGCTGGATAGATCGAAAAAAATGGTAGTCCGAAGGGGCTAACTCCGTTAAATACGGCGGGTGGAGTAGGACGTCTCATTTAACGTTTTCTAGATAGTTTTTTATACATTTTGCAACATGGGGCCGTGCATTGTCATGTTGAAAAATGACTTTATCGTGTTTTTGGGCATATTCTGGTCGTTTTTCCTTCAATACTCGGTTTAATTTTATCATCTGTTGTCGGTACCGGTTGCAAGTAATCATTTCACTAGGTTTCAGTAGTTCGTAGTACACAGCTGCCCTACTATTCCACCAAATACACAGCAAGGCCTTCTTTCCATGTATATTCAGCACTGGTTGGGATGTTGAAGACTGGCCTGGGTCCACACATGATTTTTTGCACTTTGGGTTGTCAAAATAGATCTAATTTTTATCACCTGTCACAACACAATGTAAAAAACATTTTCTTTGCTGTCTGGCAAGCAAAATTTCACAAATGGTTTTTCGCTTTTCAATGTCTCTTTCCTTCATATGGAATTCAATTCATATGGAACCTTGATCTTCCTCAATACGTGTAAACTTCGGGAAAAAATAGATTGGACAACATTAAATTCTTCTGTCAATTGTTTCAACCCATGAGTTGAGCCTTCATCCAATAATGCTTGCAAATATGCATCTTCAAACTTTTTTGGATGTCCTGGACGCTTCTTGTTTTTTATAACAAAATCACCAGTTTTAAAACGATTAAACCAACATTCACAAGTTTTTTGGGTTAGAGTATGTTCGCGATAAGCTTCTACCAATAATCGATACCTTTCAACAAGCATTTTCTTCTAATGAAAGAAGGTTATTAAACTTCTCCTCAAAAGGTCTTTTTCTGGTACATATTTCGACATATTCAAAGTTATGAAAAACTGTTCGAAGCGCGTTTCTCTACCTATGTTAGCATCATTAGAAGATGCTTCAATTTTATTCTAAAACTAAACTATTTTCTATTGATATGACAATCGCACCTAATGAGGTATGCAAAATTTTTTTATGATTTATGGTTTTCTAACATTTTTCTATTTGAATGCTTTCATATGCATCCAAAGCCTCATAACTATTTACACTTTTAATAAGTTTTAAATTACTAATATGAATATTATGGTGAATGTCGAGTGAATACTGCACAAAAGATTTTTCATTTCTCCCCCATCTAAAGCTGGGTCCACACCAATAAAATTTTGCGTGTGTACTGAATTTATTGGAACAATTTATCTGAATTATCTGGTGGACAACAGATAATTCATGTGCGTGCTGTGCGGCGACAATATTTGTGTGTGACTTTGTGTGTCAGAGCGTCTACATTGCATCGCAGGCACACCACATACAACACATACAGCCCGCATAACGCAAATTTGTATTGATGTGGACCCGGCTTAATGTGGGTAATGTGTTGCAATAGTTTTAGTTTTCCTTATATACCTTCGATCACAATTTTATTAACTAATTTCGTAAATCCCCGATTTTTAAAATTGATTTAATGTTTCCTTTGGATTATCCAGAACTCCTTGGGAATCCCCATTTATTATATGGGTTATAGATATAGTAGACTTTAATGTCTACTTTTTTCAAAATCTTATCTAGCCTTTGCATTAACACTACGATGCACGATCTATTTAAAATTAACTAAAGTACACGCCCGTGGTCTATTAGACTATTGACGAAGTTTGAAGAGATTTACCACTAAATACCAAAACACTTTTTTGAACTGCTCGACGCACGTTTCGCTAACCATGTTAGCATCATCAGGAGATGATTTAATCTCCTGATGATGATCTGTAATCCAAAGATTCCAATAGAAGAATTGATATTGACGAAGTGCTTTTTTGCTTTTATTATTAAATTTGGCATTTTTTTTACTTATTTGTTACATTTTTGTATCGTTTTTTTATTACATGGAAATATTTTATTTTGCATTATTTTATTGTAATATGGAAATTAAACAAAAGTATCATTTTAAACATTTTATTTTAACACATTGAAAAAGTTACAAAAAACCGCAAAATATAAAACATAAACAATAAATTCTCAAATAAGTGACCTGAAACCAACAAAAATGCAAATAAGTATCATTAAAAAAATTCCTTGCAGAAATTGGAGCAATCTAAACTTTAACCTTAATTACTTGCTTGTTAGCGCACACATTCTCTACAGCAGGCTAAAATGTGCTCCATGCAGAGCCAGCATTTGCAACATTTGCAAAAATAGCGTGTTTTGCGTTTTTTACAATATTTGCAATGAGCACTCTTGTTTGGAGGAGGATCAGGTTGATCTTGCCTTCTGGTTTCAAAATATTTCGCAGCGGTGTCGCGAATGTACGTGTGCAGTCCCGAAGAATGTTCCATGGAAAACATGTAGTCTTTTATTAGTTCTTTTCTAAAACTTTTTATGAACAGTCGTCGTTCCTTATTTATATCAAAGGTGGGATGATTGTGTCTTCTGGCAACATTGTAAGTTGCTGCCATTTTGTCTACAATGTCCACTCAACATTTCATTGTGTTGTAAAATAAATTCATTTCTGATTTGCTATTTTCGTCGTCTACTGTATCAGTGTGATCAGGATGACAACAATAAAACGTTTTTTGCATATGAGTCATACAAAAATGTAAGAATCAATAGGTCTGTCCTTTACATCAGTCAAAATTGTTGGTATTTTCCGCTTATTGGTTTTGATTCTCCCAAATAGAGTAAGCCTATGTTCTGTAATACGTTTACTAACAACACCAGTAAACCAACGATCCATTGTTATGTTTCATCCTGCCCCAGAAATATGTTAGCACATTTTTAAAGTAACTGCTTCCGTGGAGTTAATTAACTTATATGGTCCATATAGTTGTACGCCTGCATATATTTCCATATGGCTTGTGTAAAAAATTTTAGAATCTACAGTGGAGAATACTTTGATTACAAACCTTTTTGGGGTTGTTCGAAATGTACATTCGGAAACTGCATCTGCCTCGAAATGCAAAAAGCATTTCATCGAGAGTCACATACGCTTCAACAGTATAATCTTTCTTATAATTCTCATTTAACTTTTCAAAAATGTCTCCTACAGGTGCTAAGTTATCGATTTCAGATCTTTCAGCTCTATTTCTTTTGTCATCAAAGCGTATGACCCTCCATAAAAATCTAAATCGTCTTTGTTCCATGGTTGCAATAAACAATTCACTTCCTACACCATACTGGCACCATAAGTATTTTTTTTTTTTTGATCCATGATCCAGTCCAGCTAAATTGAGTAAACCCAATGAATGCTCTCATTTCCGAAACAGTAGTAATTTTGACATCACATTTATCCTGATATGGATAAATGTAACGTTCTGATATTTTCGATATATAAATATTTGTGTATTTTACTACTAAGTCAATTACATCACTAAACAAACGATTTCAAGAATCAATGCGAGTCATTACCTCTTTTTCTTCGCGGATAGTTCCTGGCAGATGAGAAACTGTTTTCTCTTCTAGTGCGAATATTCTTAGGTGGTTCTATTTTCTTCCATTACGTCCCATCTTTACCATAATAGAACAAACGCCGGTCACCCTCATTAAGATTTTCATTATATGAAAATTCTTCCTCTCCTTCTTGCTCAGGCCCACTTTGATGATCACTAAATATCTCTTCATTCCTGTCTGGTATGCAGCCATCTGAGTCGTTATCCTCTTCATCGGATAATATGCTGCCCTCCGCCACAGAGTTCTCGTCATCAGTTAATACACTCTCATAAAAAGCTCTGAGTCGCAAGATTTCTTTTTCATAAGGGTCCATGTTGGTTGTATCTAAAATTACTATGAAGAACATAAATATTACATATCGAAAGTCAAAGTATAAATCTATTTATACCTTTCTTGCAGTAACAAAAGCACTATCACGACTTTCTGAAATTAATCTTAACATCAACAAAAACCATCTGTTTTTTCGCACACTCTGGACTATAGTCTAACAAAAAACTCCGGACAAGACTAAATAAACGTTTCATAGCATTAGCCTATTTTTCCTAGGTGGTACCTCTTATCGCGTCACAAATAATATTGCATATTGTAATGACGGTCTAGGGGGATAAGGAGGGATAAGGAAACTTCCTTAAATGCTAAATAATCTGACTGACCACCGTCGTTCATCCGAGTGTTTATTAGGCATCAAAGGGTATTACTATGAATTTATTTTTGTTCTGTTCCTTTTAAAAAGTCGAACATTCTTTCAATAATTTTCTAAATTTGTTTTCTAATTAACCGATAATATTATATTATAGGTTATTATTATAATATAACCTATATTCTTATTATAACCATTCACTTTGGACACCACCATAACTAATTTTTATTCTTTGGTATAATTACCTTTGTTTAAAGGAAAATTGATTCATCTACCATAAAATGTAAACTAACCATCTTACGCAAGGGCGTCATGCAATAAGAGCGCAAGATTTGAATTTTAAATAAAACATGGTTTTCTGTAAAAACAAAGTATTGAAATATTTATTGATTCATAATATAGATATTTGGAAATTATATATGGTACAACGCCTCCAGTAAATTGTCGTCACGGCTTTGCATGCACACCCGTACACTTCTGGTCTTCACAACAGTTTTGCATAAATGTGGCGTTGATACAGCTTTCAACTTCGGCCTTCAGTGCTTGGGTGGTCGTGGGCTTATTGGCGTAAACCTGAGTCTTTAGAAAACCCCACAGAAAAAGTCTATAGGTGTTAATGGCAAGATCGTCGCGGCCAATTGTGGTCACCAAAACTGGAAATGACACGATCAGGAAAAGACTCGTTCAAGACCGTCAATGTTTCACGGACGGTATGACGAGTGGCACCGTTCAGCTGAAACCACATTCTTTCTAGAGTAATATATCCAAGTGAGGGTCAAAGAACTGGGTTATCAAGTCACAATAACGTTCGCCATTTGCCGTTAATGAAAGAAAAACGGTGCAGTGATTCCTCCATACCATAATGCACATCAAACATTGACACGTTGGGGATGCATTTGTTTTTCATGACCCATTCGTGAATTTTCTAATCCCAAATGCGGCTATTGTGCCTATTAATGAAGCCATCGAGGTAAAAATGGGCAAAATTGGCATTTGTTGAGTCAATTGGACTTTGTAAACATGGAGATGCAGATCTTTAGTAAGAATAAGGTGAAGAGTGACTGTTGATATGTCCAATTCTTGTGCACGATGGTGAAGCTAGGACCCTGGACTCTCGGCCACACTCGTACGAACCTTCCGTGATGTTTTGTTCTGAACGAACACTATGAGCTCGTGTCGTGGAATGGTGTCGTGGAACTATGGTGTCGTGGAATTCACATCAATAACTTAAGCAGTACTTTTACGAATTTTATGATTATTCTTTTCCCATTTAATAAATTAAGAACATTATTTCTACTGAAAATCCAACGCACCCTACTAATCAAACCAAACTTTCACCATTTGAATACAAATGTTTAACAATAAGGACGCGTTTCTGTATCGTGTAGCGCTCAATGTTTATTAACTCCTATCTATTTCTTATCGACCTGTCACAATTATTGACATAGCGAATCATGACAGCGCACAATTCAAATATTGCGCTCTATTTACCCCCTTTAGAGGCTATAATTGGAATCTTTAGGAATGCATATCGAAATGGTAATGTTTTTTTCTAAGAAAGTTTTTTCTCGCTAAAACATTAAAAAATGACAATATTTCATTGTTCTCGAGTTCATACATAAATGCTATGATTTGGGATTCATCATTTTTTATTAACAAAATCTTCTAAGAATTCATTTTTTTAAACGAAAATAGCAAAAACATCATTCACCACATATATTAGCCACACCCTCGGAAAGTAACTGAATTCATCTTTCGTCTCGATTTTTAATTTGCTCATGAATAACTTGACTAAGAGCAGTAACAGATGATTGCCGAATGCCTTTCATTCTCGTTGTTCGTAAAACCAATTATTAAGCTCAAAACAACATTGTTTCATGCATAATCTCATTAGGGGGATATACTCTGTAACAATCTTGTTAACTCGAGTAACTCCTTCAGTTATTTCGAGAAATGAGGAATAGGTACACTTGGAAACAATAATGATATATCAAAAAAACAGCAAGACCTGTATATTGGAAAATCAATGGCTGATACAATTGGTCCCATTGATTTTCCTGGTTTATAAATTTTTGATCAAGCATATAATCTTGGCTTTTGGATTAGAAATATGCATTTTGTTTTTTAGAGAAGGCGAAATAAGGCTGTTACAAGATTGCAGTATATCTCTCACTTCATTTCTATTAGTTTTTGTATATTTTATATTAATAGATTTCACAGACCAGCAGTTGTTTAGGTGCCGGGGTATTTGGAGCTGATTTCATACGAATTTTATGCCCTGAATTCAAATATGACATTCATTTTTGCCTAAGAACTAAATCTATGGATGAAATAAAAAAAACTAAAAACGAAATTTTTGTTATTATATTATACAAATATTATTATATAGAAAGATTGAGGAAAAAGTCGTAAATGAGGGATAATACTCGTCCTCACACCGGACCCTGGGAGCTGGTCAAACGTTGGGATCGGCACATCCTCTGAGTGAAGTACCGGGTGTCTTGCACAGACTAAATAAGGATAAGTCCACTTGCTACGGTTGTTTGGATTGATTCCAGTAATCTTTACTAGGCAGAAATAACAGTTAACGAAGTGGTTTTTGAGTTCTCTCCAAACCATCGGTACGTCGAATTTTAGACTTTTTCTTTTCCCGATCGTCCACTGTCGTAAATGTTCTATTTTTCTCTATAAGTTTTAAAGTCCTGGTTTTATCCTGATCACTAACTTCTTTTAACGCATATTCTCCGCATCTGTAGCAAAATACATCAGAATGATTTACACAACTTCTTCGAACTCATTATATTTCTATTCAACAACACAAATACAACAATCTACAACACAGTACGTTTTAGGTTAACTTTATAACAACTTTTTCCTAAATACAAATATCACGCAAGACTAACTTCGATCTACCCTTTACGACGAGAATTCTCAAATTAACATCAACTCTAGTTTGTTACACGTCACTTCAGTTACCGGAAATGCAATGCTTATGCCTTCTAGTGGATTTTCCTGGAACTAACTCAACGGCAGACTGACTAAACTCAAAGCGATTTACCACAAAATCCCAATCACTTTATGAAACTTCTCGACGCGCGTTTCGCTAACCATGTTAGCATCATCAAGAGATGATTTAATCTAAGATTAATCTAGAATTAACGTTCCAAATATAGCAAAAATCAGTTCTAAAATCTTAAGTTCCAAAAATGAAATATTTAAAATGACGAAAGCAATTTCTTAATTAAAAAAAGATTAAAAATGCCAAAATTTCTATTTTAAAAAATCAAAATAAATAAGAAAAATATTAATAGACACCCCTTTAATAAAGGATACATCTGAAGATATTTTTGATGCCTTTATTTTGATAACACTTCACCTCGTAACTCACAGGGATCATATTTTTAGAATTGTTTTTCTTCGGGAGCACGACTATCTGGTTCTATATTCATTCGTTTAGAAACTTGATCGACACTATAACCTTCTAACATTTACAAAAATAATATCAGGAAATGGCTACGGAAGGACCCTCATTTCGTATCGGTGTTTTATTGGCACGTCGCCAATCTGACAGGAAGTATATCGGAAACTTTTAATAGATTTTCTGTTGTCTTTCTTTTGGACGAAGATGTATTCTTTTTTCGGACGTTATATCGATCTATAAGCAATTTATAATGGTGAATTATTAACGACTCTATGTATTAAAGTATTATTGATTTAACAGCTAAATCAGAGAATGTTCTATATACAGTATCGGACATAAGCAGAGCGATAAATAAGATTCGTTGATTTGTAGAAGAACAACTCCCTGTATTAGCAGTAAATATATACAAACGCACCTTATTGAATTCCATAATTGTAAACAACCTCCAATATACAGGAACATTGTTTAAATTTTTATTAATATTATTTTAGCTCTGAATAACGCGACAAAAAAGGAGAGGCATTTTTTTTTTGAGAAACCTAAACAGTAACTTTTATCGACGTATTCTTAAATCTATTATTAGTTGCAAGTACAAGCTGTAAAATAGCTCGTGGCGTTAATATATCTGTGCATCTCAAAAATCGAGTGGTACAAGTTTATAAAAGTGGTGAGAAACAATGATCCATTTCCAAATGTTTAATGCTCTCTCAGTCGGTAGTTTCGTCAAATATTCAAAAATGTTTTCATCGTGGGATGGTACTAAACCTGTCGAAATCGGGAAAACTAAGAAAAACTACTTCACGAATAGATAGAAAAATCATTTCTATAAGTTACGTTAATCCCTTTAATTGGATGGTCTGAATGTTTCTATAAGAACGATTCAACGAAGATTATGTGAAGGAGGATTGTTTGGATGAACACCAGACAAAAAACCGCTTTTATATAAAAAGAATAGAAAAGACGATTGGAGTTCCCCATGGAACATGTGCACTGGAACAAGAAGCAGTGGAAGAACATTTTATTTAGTGACGAATCGAAGTTTTCATTAATCAGTAGCGACGGAATCAAACACGTTCGACTCCAGATAATAAAAGACTTCAATTTAAATACGTCGTGAAGACTGTGAAGCATGGTGGAGGGTAACGTTAAAATATGGGATTGCTTCTCATATGGAGGTATTGGTCCAAACCATAGAATCATCAACATTATGTAGAACATTTTCTAAAATATCTACCCTTTGCTGAGTGGAGATGCCCCTAAAGTGAGTTTACCTGTATGATAATGACCCAAAACACACTTCAAAACATGTGAAACGTTGGTTGAAACAGCACAACATTGAATTATTGAAGTGGCCTGTTCAGTTCCCGGATTTAAATTCGATAGAACATTTATGGAAAAGCATGGACCACAAATTTAGGATCCAGCGTTACACAAATTTGAACGATATAATTGATGCTTTGAAAACAATTTGGGAATGAAAGATTCTTCAGTGCTCCATAACTTAATTGACGCAATGTCAAAACGATGTCAAGAAGTCATTAGAAATATAGGCAAACAAGTATGGATAAGGCTTCCAGTGTATGGATTGGCGCTTTGTTTTAAGAACATAAGTAAAAAACCACGATTCGTCAAATGTTATTATCCTTTCCAATAAGTTTGGGACATTATCAATGGCATTGAAAGTGTCAGTACAAACATTTTAAGCACCATTTTGGCACGCATCATCTTCAACGTCTTCTCGATCATCTTGAAAACATTTAAACCGCTCAAAAACAAGTGCACGCGATAAACATTCATACTTACGCGATAAACATTCATTCGTACTTCTTCTGTAGCAGCATCAGTCTCGTTATTTAACAGCTACACCTCAGACATATATATATATATATATATATATATATATATATATATATATATATATATATATATATATATATATATATACTATGAACCAGAGGCCCGATTGCAAGAACTATTAATCGAACTTGACAACATACATTGAGATATTATTGGGCTCTGTGAAACACGAAGAAAGGGTGAAGAGTTAATCAAACTGGAACCAACTGGACACGTACTCTACACTCGAGGTACGGAAAATGGCCGATGTGGCGGAATAGGATTCCTCATCAATCGAAAGCTGAAGGACAGTGTGGTAAAATTTGAAAGTACATCCGACCGATTAGCCCAATGCGTCATTCAGCTGAATAAAAAGTTTAGGCTTCAAATCGTCCAAGCTTATGCACCAACTATAAGCCATAAAGATGAGGAAATTGAGGAATTTTATGATGATGTGGCCCAGCTTTTATACAAGGAGAAATGTAGGTACAAAATCCTGATGGGTGATTTTAATGCCAGAATTGGAACAACAAGAACAGACGAAAATGCAACTGGCCCATATGGAACTGGTGAGCGAGACAATAGAGGTGACAGATTAGTTGATTTTGCTGAAGGACAAGAACTATATATTATGAATTCATTCTATAAGAAAAATATCAGCAGAAAATGGACATGGAAAAGTCCATCTGGGCTCACAAGCGAAATTGACTACATCATGACCAACGATAAAACAATATTTACCAATTGTACTGTCCTTAACAATTTTAATGTTGGAAGTGACCACCGAATTGTACGAGCAAGGGTTCGGATTGACTGT
Organism: Cosmopolites sordidus; assembly: GCA_031761425.1. Taxonomy (NCBI): domain Eukaryota; kingdom Metazoa; phylum Arthropoda; class Insecta; order Coleoptera; family Curculionidae; genus Cosmopolites; species Cosmopolites sordidus. Next base: position 54,983 of record JARFXV010002296.1, read on the forward strand.
CGAAAAGAGCGCGAAAAAATGGTAAGATCAAAGAAGGGCAAGGTGGATTCTGGAAAACTGCTGGAGAGAGGAAGCGATTTTGAGATTGCTTTGTCAAACCGGTTTGCTGCGTTACAAGATCCAAAGGAGGTAGAAATATCAGTTCAATATGAAGAAATCGCCAACAATGTACTTCAAACGGCTGCTTCAATAGCACCAGAAGAAAAATGTCTCAAACAAACAAAAATCTCCAGTGAGACCATTGATTTAATAAAGAAACGGCGAGCAATGAGAAATGCAGGTAGTCCTTTTGGCAGGGTCGAGTACACTGAGCTCTGCAAAACTATAAGAAAACGTAGCAGAGAGGACACGCGCCGATTCAATATGCAGCTAGTGCAAAAAACCCTGGAAGAAAACAAAGGAATTAACAAAGCTAAACAGAAGCTGAGAAACAAAAGAACGCAAATATATGCTTTAAAGCGTGAGGATGGCACAGTGTGCAGGGCGCGTACCGAAATGTTAGAGATTGTCAGAAGGTTTTATTCCCAGTTATATGAAGATCAGAGCCAGTCAGGGACAGCAATACCCACGGAAGAACAATATATAATGCCAGATATCCTAGTGGAGGAAGTAACAAATGCTATAGAATCGATGAAGAACGGCAAGGCTCCAGGAAAGGATAGTGCAACTGTCGAAATGCTAAAAGCTGGTGGACGGACGTTACATAAAACACTGGGAAAATTATACTCAAAATGCCTCAAAGAACAAAAAGTACCTGACTTATGGAAAAATGCAGAAGTGATCCTTTTACATAAAAAAGGAGCACAGGAAGATTTAAAGAACTACCGTCCAATAAGCCTCCTATCAGTGATGTACAAAGTTTTCACTAAGATAATTTCTAAAAGAATATTAAAAAAACTGAATGACGCACAACCAAGAGAACAAGCAGGATTCAGAAGTGGATTCAGTACAATGGATCACATTCAGGTTGTACAGCAGGTCATAGAAAGGCACAACGAATACACCATGCCACTGTGCTTGGCTATTATCGACTACGAAAAAGCATTTGATTCACTCACATCGCAATCAATTCAAAAACTTCGGGTGGCACAGAGGGGAATGGAAAGATGTATGCTTGGCATTACAAGACGAGACAGAAAGTCCTGTGCATGGATCAGGGAACAAACAAAAGTCTGTGACATCATTGGAAGAGTAAAACAATTGAAATGCAGATGGTCAGGCCATATAGCGAAGCGATGGGACGACAGATGGACCAAGGCAATCCTGGAGTGGATACCGCTTGATCGCAAACGTCCGCGAAGAAGACCGAAAGCGCGATGGATTGATGACATCGTTAAGTATATTGGACCCGAGTGGCAGAGGAAAGCCCAGGACCGTGAAGGTTGGAAACATGCTGAAGAGACCTTCATCCTGCAGTGGATCGATACGGGCTGATGATGATGATATATATATATATATATATATATATATATATATATATATATATATATATATATATATATATATATATATATATATATATATATATATATATATATATATATATATATATATATATATATATATATATATATATATATATATATATATATATATATATATATATATATATATATATATATATATATATATATATATATATATATATATATATATATATATATATATATATATATATATATATATATATATTATATATATATTATATAAAATTTGAAAATTTATCTGACCGACTAACTTAATGTGTCATTCAGCTGAATACAAAGTTTAAGCTTCAAATCGTCCAAGCTTATGCACCAATTATAAACTATGGTGATGAGGAAATGGAGATCTTTTATGATGTGGGCCAGCTTAGAATACGAGATGTACAGGTATAAAGTCCTGATGAGTGACTTTAATGCTAAAATTGTACAAGCAAGAACTAATGAAAATGCAACTGATGGACATGGAAGTGGTGAGTGGGATAATAGAGATGACAGATTGGTTGATTTTGCGGAAGGACAAGAACTGTATAATACGAACTCGTTTTATAAGAAAAAAAATCAGCAGAAAATAGATATGGAAAAGTCCATCTGGTCGCACAAGTGAAATTGACTACATCATGTCAAATGATAAAACAATATTTTGCAATTGGACTATACTTAATCGTTCTTTAACTAACGTTAATGTTGGAAGTGACCATAGAATGGTGTGAGCAAAGGTTAGGATAAACTGTCGAAGGTAACGTACAAAAATGGTATGATCGAAGAAGAGTAAAGGGAATTCTGGGAAGCTGCTTCAGAGGAGCAGTGATTTTGAGATTGCTTTGTCGAATTGAGCTTTGTCGATAAAACAATATTTGCTTTGTCGATAAAACAATATTTTGCAATTGGACTGTACTTAATCGTTCTTTAACTAACGTTAATGTTGGAAGTGACCATAGAATGGTGTGAGCAAAGGTTAGGATAAACTGTCGAAGGTAACGTACAAAAATGGTATGATCGAAGAAGGGTAAAGGGAATTCTGGGAAGCTGCTTCAGAGGAGCAGTGATTTTGAGATTGCTTTGTCGAATTGCTTTTCGCCATCGCGACGATGAATCGAAACCTTGTTTTTCTCAAGCAGATGATTTGGTCTATTGCAATGACATTCATACACTAATGAATCTGTTAAATTTTTATTACGATTCAAGTCACTGGCGATTGTTCATTAACTCATCAAAAACTAGTTTAAAAGCAGTGTTCCTATACAAAGGAAACATACTTGCTTCAGTACCTGTAGTCCATCGTTCTAATATGAAAGAAATCTACGGATATATGAAATACCTTCTGGAAAAGATTTGAATACAGTCTTTTGCTTGGACTGCAACTTGGTTACAAACAACATTGCTGCTTTATTTGCGAATGGAACAATAGAGATAGAAAAATCACTATATAAAGAAAGAGTAACCCAAGTCACTTTCTCCAGGATAGAAGAATGTTAAAACTACACCTCTAGTGAACTATGAAGATGTACTTTTACCACCCATATATAAACTCGGCCTCATAAAAAATTTTGTAAAAGCAATGGACAAAATGGTAGTGGTTTTTTATATTTAAAAGAGTAATTCGCCAAAATTAGCGACGCAAAAATTTAAGAGGGGATATTTGTACGGCCTCAAATAAGGGAAACTAATGAAAAATGCATGCTTTGAGCAAAAACTGAATGTACTTGAAAACTCCGCCTGGAAATGTTTCGTTGATCTTGTAAAAAACTTTTTGGGTAACCACAGGTCAGAAAATTACGAAGATTTTGATCAAAAAACTTTTGATCTCATACAAAGCTTTAGGGTGCAATATATCCTTGAAGATACATATCCTGGACTCACATTTCGATTTTTTCCTGAAAACCTGGGTGCTGTCAGTGATGAACACAGTGAGAGATTCCATCAGGATATTTCCCTTATAGAGATGCGATATCGAGGAAAATGGGTCCTGGAATGTTAGCCAAGTACTGCTCCGGCTTGAAAAGAGATTTACCGAAAACTAAGTACTCGCGAAAATCAAAAATAGTGTGTTTAAGTGGATAATTGTATAAGTAAAGCGTGTAATGTTTACCAATATCACAAAGAAACCTGACGTGTTAATTTTTTTATTAATAAATTATTGTGGTCACAGTAATATTTAAATAAGACAGAACTTTTCATGTGGCAAAAAAATTTCCAGATTATCAGTTGTAGTTATTATAGTGCCCCATTTTAAAGTTCTGACACTCTTATTGGACAACGCTTTATAAATACTATTCAATAAATATATTGGAGTACTATAATCTAAACACTTGACTGTTTACATTTCGATCTTGTTTCCACACAAAAGTTTTGTCTACATCATGACGGATCCAACATCTCACCAATACAAGTTTAAGAGCCCAAAATACTAATGGAACGAATACTATTTCTGGAATTTTTAATTAAATTGAAACCCTCAAATATTCAGGGATCGCAAGGCTCATTCACTACATGCTTAGTTAATTTGGTATGGGCGCAATAAAAAAGCCGAATCCTAATGGCGTAAAACCAGTTAAAGATTTTATTGCTGTGTTTTATGGGGATGTTTCAAATTAGGGTAAAGATACACAGTTACAGTGATTTTAATTTTAAAATAAAATATATATTTTTGTAAAAAAACTGTAAATAGAAAATCTATATAAAATATATAAAGTTTCTCTTTTCCTGATTGAATCTTATTATTCTCTTTTTCTACTTGGTCTTTTATTTATGCTTCTTTTTATTTATGATTCATCCTGCACATTACTATTTACACTCTTGTCCTTTTCGATTGCCAGGACTGTAGTTTTAATTTTCTTTCCTTTCTATCGGGTTCGGTCAGTTTCTTGATTTTTTTAATCCTTCGATTGCTTTATTCCACTCTTCTCCATCGATCATTAGCTTCCGGACTCATATCTTAGATTCCTTTCCATTCCGCTTTTCGGTCCAGGCTCTTTCTCGTATTTGCTTTCCCGTATCTCACCCTCTCTTACTTAAATCATAGTTAATGTAGTATCCTTTATTCCCAGCATTCTTTAATTTATACTTATACTGCATAATGGTCTCTTTTTCTTCGATATTATGTAGTTCTATTAAGCATGTTTTTTCACCTAGTTTTCGTGCCGATTTTACTGTGTCCCAGTACCCTGTAGTCCTGTAGTCCCAGATTCTCACCTATAAACCTGATCATTTCTTCCCTTAGATATTCTAATTGATGGTGAGATTTAAAAATCACCCTCTATTGTACGATAAACAAGACATTCTAGAACAGTGACCCAAACATTTTGAAAAACTACTACATGATTTGTAGTAGGAAGTTATGTGATCAAAATATTTTTACACGGAGTGTAAAAAACAATTTTAAAATCTCTTTTATTCGTCCATTCCTCCGTCGTTACAACAGTACAATTAGTCAACTTGCGCTACGGATTAATGCCGTATCCACCCTATTTTTCGTACTTGACAGGCATCGATTCACTGTCTTTCTAAACATGAAGGAATGGTTGACTGGAAGAAAATCACATCAAATGAAGAACATCTCCGAAACAGAGGAATATTTTACAGAGTTCGACAAGTTGTACTTTCATTCATTTGATATTTTTCATTCCATATATCCATCATCATTTGCTGTAGTGACGAATTGAAGTTTTTAAAAAGATCCATTATTTCAAAAAAACTAACACCTATTGTGAAAACGCGAGCAAATGGTATAGCTGACAACTTTTTCATATCCACGTTTGACTAACCCCCCTCTCCTTGATTTCTCTCCCTGAAATTCCACTAATGATCCAACCATACCGCTAAGTATGCCTTCTCCATAAATTACAAGTCTGTTAATTTTCAATGGACTACAGCTCTAGCGCGAGCCTTTATTTATTACGATTCTTTGATGCCTTTTTTAGATCTCCCACTTCAACCAGCAACGTTCTGAATATACAAAAGTTTGGTCCGTAGCGTATTATGTTCTGTTCTGAAATGCGAGCTTTTGAAATGAATGGATGCGTCATTCTGTGCCATCTATTATATATGTTTGTATATTTTGAATTCAAAGGGTGAAAAGCTGTCAGATAAGGTACAGAAAGTTTTTTTTTCTCAGCACAGTCGGTCTATTTTTTGTGGTTGAGAAATTTTTTAACATAAATCCTGAATTAAACACAGTGACATAAATATAGGAATAAGGATTCTTTAAGGGGACCAGTCCCTGATTTCTCTCCCCATAGTATCTTATGCGAATTTTTGATTCACCACCTAGGTACAAATACTTCCTAAACCGCTTGACATACACGGTTCAAACTTGATACACGTTTTTTTTTCCAATGATTTTTTTGCATCTTTTGAATTAAACTCAACTTAATTAATTTTTTATTTAATTAATGGGTATGGGCCCTGGTGGACCACACGAAGTACAATTAGAGACGTTAGTTGTTGTTAGCCTTCCTTTGCGCACATACTCATTTCATTCTTTCGCTATGAGCTTTTTTCCTCTCGTCAGTCCAAGTTGTTCCAGTCTTCCTACATTTTTCTCTCTGACCAACCTTCCAGACGTCAACCTTGTATTTGAAACCGCCTCTATCCTGAATTTCACTTTGTGTAAAATTTGCTGATCTTAGATCCTCTTTAATTGCAGCAATCCATTTAATTATTTCTACTTTAACTCTACTCCTATTTTCATAAAATTCGACTATTTGTCTAGTTACCCTACTCGGATTCATCCGTTTTATGTGTCCGTAAAACTTAAGTCTTCTTTTTCTCATATCGCTATGTATATCTGTGTATTGTTTGATTTCTTGGTTTTCTCGAAGTCGGTATGTTGTATTTATTTGTTTGGGGCCTAACATTTTTCTTATGATTTTTCTTTCCTTCTTTTCAATGTCCTCGATGTCTCTCTTTCTATTCAAAATGAGCCTTTCTGCCCCATATAGACATTATGGCTTAATAACTGTGTTATAATGTCTCAGTTTTGTGTTTTTAGATAGGCATTTTTTGTTGTAAATATTTTGTGTAAGTCTCAATGCCGTTTCCATTTTTTTACATCTACCCTTATTGGCTGCTTTTTCCAACCCATTTTCCATGATTATTTCACCCAAATATTTGAATTGAGAGACTCGTCTGATGATACCATATTTTGTTTTTAGAAATGGTGTTCTTAGTTTGTTGCAGGTAATGTATTGTGTCTTTGCAAAGGAAATTTGGAGTCCTACTTTGTTTGCTGTTTCTTTTAGGTTTTTAATCTGTTTCTGTGCCGTTAATATATCTTGAGCCAAAATTGCTAGATCATCAGCAAATGCCAGACAATCAATTTTGAAGTGGGTTCTCCCCAGTTTAATGGGCTGGTCAATATTCAGGGCCGACTTTTTTTCATGCCACTCCTGTATTACTTTTTCTAGAACACAGTTAAATCAGAGTGGCGAAAGTCCATCCCCTTGTCTCACTCCAGTTTTAATTTCGAAGGGCTCTGAGATGTCACCCATAAATTTAACCTTTGACCTTGTGTTAGTTTATGTTGCTTTAATAATTGCTAGCATTTTCAGATCTAGTCCTTGTTCTTTCAAGATTCGGTATAAAGATTCGCGGTCAATAGAATCATATGCTTTCTTGAAATCCACAAATATACAGACGAGATTTTTATTCTACAGTTTTTGATGTCTTAGGATCAACTTTAGATTCAGGATCTGTTCAGGGCAGGATCTGCCCGGTCGAAAACCTGCTTGATATTCACCAATTTTAGGTTCTAACTGTCCTTGTGCTCTGTCTAGTAGACATTGAGATAGAATCTTGTAACAAACTGGGAGAAGATATATCCCTCTGTAGTTGTTTTCATCCGTTCTATCTCCTTTCTGGTGTAGTGGATGGATTAGAGCATCTTTCCAATCTTCCGGAATCCGTTCGGTTCGCCAAACTTCTTGTAGAATTTTGGTTATTTCCTTGATTGCACCTGGACCAGCGGATTTTAAAAGTTCAGCAGTTATTCCATCTTCACCAGAAGCTTTGTTATTTTTAAGCCGCTTGATTTGCCTAATTATTTCATCTTCATTCGGTGGTAATGAATCTGGGTTTGTTTGTTTAGGGTTTAGTGTTGGTAATTTGTTTAAAGGTTCAGGACAATTTAGTATTTGTTCAAAATATTTTGCAAGTTATTTGCAATTGTCTTGGTTATTTAGAGCTAATTGTCCGTTTTCCTTTTGGAAGCAAAGACTTTGGGGTTGATAGCCTTGTAATTTAGTTTTAAATGTTTTGTAAACGGAAAAAAAAAAAGGAAAGTTTTTGGAAATCTTTTTCTATTTCATTGAGTTGATTGTTTTCATATTTTGTTTTATTGTGTCTAATTAGCTCCAATGTTTCTTTTCTTACTTCCAAAAAGATGTTGAAGTTTATTGCTGTTGTTTGACTGTTCCAATCTTTGAATGCTTTACTTCGGCTTAATACTGCTTGCTCGCAGACTTCATCCCACCACGGATGTTTTCTATGTTTTTGTAAAGGGACCAACTTTAAGGCTGTTTTAATAATTTTTTGATTCCATTCTTGCCAGTTCTGTGCTGGTTGTTTATCAAGCTCTTCTGTTAGGGCTGGTTTTATTTTCGTTGGGTCGAACTTTGGTATTAGCAGTCTCTTTTGAATAAGTTTTCGAGGTTTTAAGCTAAGTTTAAGTGTAGTCAAGTAGTGATCCGTGTCTATGTTAGCTCCTTCCCTGACTTGAACATTCAAAATCTCTTTATAATTGGGGTACGAAATGGCAACATGGTCAATTTGAAATTCACCCAGGTACGTGTTTGGGCACCTCCAGGTCTTTTGTTTTGTTATTTTCTTCTTAAAATAGGTTATATATATATATATATATATATATATATATATATATATATATATATATATATATATATATATATAAATATATATTTATATATATATATATATATATATATATATATATATATATATACATATATATATATATATATATATATATATATATATATAAATATATATTTATATAAATATATATATATATATGTATATAAATATATATATATATATATATATATATATATATATATATATATATATATATATATATATATATATATATATATATATATATATATCTAGCTTTACAAACCTATAAGAAAACGTATTCGAGAGGAAACGCGCCGATTCATAGTGCAGCTAATGCAAAAATTCTAGAAAAAAAAACAAAGGAATTAACCAAGCTACTGGAATTAACCAAGCTACTACTTAACCAACAGAAACTGCGAAAGAAGAGGTCACAAATTTTTACCTTAATGCGGAAACTATCAATATTTGTATCAATATTTATATCGATATTTGTATTAATATATCAAGATTTGTATCAATATATTTGTAGCAATTTGGCTACTGGATGGCGGAAAGGGAATTCGCGTCAAAGGACGACTAACTAATCCTGTTATTGACGCATTACAGTCTAATTATGGCAATTCCATTAGAGGAAACGTCAACAATATTGATGCAATACAAAAAGCCGTGTGAGCTATATATTTTCATAGATTATCTACAAACACAAACCCTAATCATGGACTATTCCCTGGTGAATCAGAAGAATCTTGAGCATATTCTAAACACAAATATAGTTTGCCAAAAAGAGTCCTGAAACTCAAAATCCCAATGAAAGCTTCAACAACGTAATCTGGACTAGATTACTTTGGAAATCAGACTTCATGATGATGGACGTCTGAAAGTTTTACAGAAACTTGAAATGACTTGCTCAACTAATAGTACAAAAAGGCTCCGAGGCATAGACATTATAAAAATAAAAGAAAGTGAAATGATGATGATGGATATACGGAATGAAAAATATCAAATGAATAAATGTACAACTTGTCGAACTCTGTAAAATAATCCTCTGTTTCGGAGATGTTCTCTTCATTTGATGCAATTTTCTTCCAGTCAACTATTCCATCATATTTAGAAAGAAAATGCATCGATGGCTGTCAAGTACGCAAAATAGGGTGGATACGGCATTAATTCGTAGCGCAACTTAACTATTAGAACTGTTGTAACGGCGAAAGAATGGACGCGTACATTGTCGTGTGATCACCTTTCACTATTCCAAATACTTAATGAAGACAATGCTGGGCGAAAAGAAAACAGTGGTCATGACATGATTATCAATCAGTGGTAACGTTAGAAACTTTAAAGGTGTTAAAATAAAAGAGATTTAAAATTGTTTTTTACATTCCGTGTCAAAATGTTTTGACCAGATGATTTCCTACTACAAATAATGTAGTAGTTTTTCAATATATTTGGGTTACTATTCTAGAATGTATTGTTGATCGTACAATATAGGGTGATTTTTAAATGTCAACAGCAATCAGAATATCTAAGGGAAGAAATGATCAGGAACCAGAATCTGGGACTACAGGTCCAAGTAAAATCGGCACGAAAACTAGGTGAAAAAACATGCTTAATAGAACTACATAATATTGAAGAAAAAGAGAACATTATGCAGTAAAAGTATAAATTAAAGAATGTTGGTAAAAAAGGATACTACATTAACCATGATTTAAGAATGAGAGGGCGAGATATGGGAAAGCAAATACGAGAAAGAGCTAGGACCGAAAAGCGGAAGGGAAAGGAAGTGAAGATATGAGTTCGGAAACTAATGATCGATGGAGAAGAGTGGAATAAAGTAATTGAAGGATTAAAAAAAAATCAAAAAACTGACCGAACCCGATAAAAAGGAAAAAAATAAAACTAACAGCTCTAGTAATCGAAAAGGACAAGAGTGTAAATAGTAATGTGCAGGATGAATCAAAAAGAAACATAAATAAAAGACCAAATAGAAAAATTCAACCAGAAAAAGAGAATAATAAGTATATTCTTGACACGAGGAATGTCAGGAGTACTTACACGGCAGGAAGTCCCAAGGAGTTGGTGAAGGAAATAAGCCAGTATAAAGTAGACATTATAGCTCTCCAAGAAATCAAACAACTGGGAACCTAAATTATGGAAATCGTTTTTAAAAGTGGTGAGAAAGGTAGAATGTTAGGAAAAGGCTTTCTAGTACAAAAAAATAAAGAAAGGGTGATGAGAGTTAACCCCATATCAGATAGAATATGTTCCCTTAAAGTGAAAGGATACAAGCGAAATATGAGCATTATCAACATACCCGCACAGACAGAGGAAAAATGAGTCGAGGAAAAAGAAACTTTCTTTGAAAGCCTGGAGAACGAATTTGAAAAACTAAGATGATATAAAAGTATGTCTAAGAGACTGTAATGCAAAGATAAGGAAAGAGGAAATTTATAGGACAATGGTTGGAAGGCACAGCAAACACGATATATCAAATGATAATGGACAAAGATTAATTGGATTCGCAGCAGAGAGAGACACATGGTAATAATAAGAACCCGATTGCAACAGAAGGAAATATACAAAGGAACATGAAAGTTTTAAAACGGGAAGGTAATCGACCGAATAGATCGTGTCCTAATAGAGAGAAGGCATATGAACTTAATTTCAAGTGTTAGAAGCATGAGAGATAAAAAGTATAATATAGAAAGGTTAAAAGATGCAATAATTAGCAACATATACACAGAAGAAATTAACCAAGATTACAAGGAGTGAATGATACGACAAAAATAGATGAGAAATGGAACCAAACAAAACAAGTTATGGAAATAGCAAATCAGTTAGTCATACCAAAGGAATGAGAAAGGACGAGAACAAAAGATTGTTACGATAAAGAATGCGAAAATATATCAGAAAGGAAAAATGATTAAGGTTCCTTTTGGTGTTTAATAATAATAACATTTTCCGTCCAAATCATTGGCACAGCAAATGGTATATGTCTAGATCTCTTAGCCCAACCCAGTAGAAGTATCACACATCTTACATAGCAGATATGTAGGATCCACAATTTATGGCGCACAAGAAAACCAAAGTAACCTAAATAATGTATGATTACTAATGGCGTGAAATTTCGACTCTGAGAAGTAAAAGTTAAATCTCCTGACACATAACAAAACTATCCAAGTGATTTAAACACTTTCGTGACATATTTACAGCCTTAACAAATATCAATAAAATTGATATTTGAAAAATTTTGTTAACTATGATAACTATCTGACTTCAGAAATGACCTTATTCAAACATAAACACGTATATGAAATTGGATATATAGCTGTCACAAAAAAAAAACTGAAGGTGACTGGAAAAAATAACATAGTTTTTATAATGAGAGTAGATAAGTACAATAAAATTCATTACAAATTTCCTGATAAAAACAGTTTTTATCAGTGTTTCTTAATTTCTTTAAAAACGCGTTTAATTTGGGAAAAAGGTAAAAAAAATGGTTTATTCAGAGTATGCAGCATCACTAGCTGCATATTTTATCCAACTCTCTAGCAATTTATGGATTCTTTGCGTGAGGCATCGATGAAAACAATTAGTAATTGGAAGGGGCCAAGTCTAAGTAAGTAAGGGGTATCTCTGACCATTTTCACTTCGGGGAGTTGTCGTGTCTTGTAGTACATTCTGGTCGCTTTTCGATCAATGCATGGATCAAATTGATAGTGAACGATATTAGATGTTTCGTCTGATTTCAGAAGCTGATGGTACAGAACACCCTTCTGATCCAATCAAATGCACAGTATTATCTTATTTCCAAAACAATTCAGTCTTGCGGTCGATGTTGATGGTTGTCCTGGGCCAAACCATGTTTTTCTACGTTCTGAAAATACATCCATTTTTCGTCTTCAGTCACGATCCTATGCAAGAAATCTGCCTTTCTTTCATTCCGAGAAAGCAAAACTTCGCACACCGTTTTTTGATTTTCCATCTGCCTGTTGTTCAGCTGCTTTGGTATCAATTTTCTTGCCTTCTGGATCTTTCCCGTGGCATGAATACGATCAAAATTGAAAGATAAATTTTTTGACATATTTGAATTTCTGAAAGCATACCCCAGACATTTTCAATGATAGTCAAATCTGGAGAACCACCAGACCAGTTCAGTTTCGAAATATTATTTTTCTGGAATCAATCCGTGATAGTTTTTGTCGAATGAATGGAGGCATTATTTTGCTGAAAACTTGACGAAACCAATATCATTGAAAGGCAACTTTCGTTATTCTAATAAATTTATACTCTGTCCTCCCTTTGTCGTCTCAATCATTCTTTTCTTCCGCCTCGAGATCATGAAAATAAAAACTTTCTCGGCATTGGCTCTTGTCGGTTGTACAGAAATTCGATGCAATTCTCAGAATGAGCCTTTTCTCTCTTCTTGTGGCCCAGATGACCAATGAATTCCATATGTCGTACCGAATCAACGTAGCAATCAATGAAAATCTTCGTTTTAAGCGACGTCCTATGTCTCTTCAAATCATCCCATCTATGTGTATACATTTATCGACTTTCTTCATTAAAATAGAACTTTTTGTCCACAATGTATCACAAATTTTTATTTTTTTACACATATCCACAGGATTAAACTGATAAATAATTGAACTACAGTCTTTGTCAGAAGTATATACTTTTTTTAAAATACAAGAGATATCTCTGTCTCTTTTTCGCGATACTATCGTACCGTCGGAAGACTGGGGTGCAAACATAGATTAATTTCAGGGTGTCTCGAAACCTTAGGGTAGAATCGTTTATTCGCAAATGAGTTCCTAGTACGTAAAGCGTTTCGAAACAATTTTCTTTTGCAAACACACAATTAAAGAGTCAAAATATTTCGTTGTGAAATAGATCGAGCAGTATCAGTATACCAAAAACGTCGATGACTACGACGACCTGTGAGCGAGCGGGGACGAACCTCCAAGCGTGCAACCACAGAAAGCTGGACAAAACGATAGTCAACAGCCTATCAACAACAATCAACCTATTCAAGAGGGAAATAGATGTGACCCAATTGAACGGCTTTTACAAGAGGAAAACCCTAAAATATACCGTCCCACGACCTTTAAACCGTTACTCTCTCAAAAGCATGCCGAAAAGCGGAAGGCCTAGGCTGAGGGTAACGAAGATCGCGAATGAAGCGAAGTTGTTTTTTCTGATGCGGCGACTTTTTGAGCGTGCGATCCCTGAAGCGGGCTTGATCCACCAACGACATCGATACCACCTGAAGAAGATCAATGTTTTGGTGCTTCTTTCAGCGCGGTTTTTGGCTGTTTAGAATTGATCACCGCGAATTTGGACGTCAAGAAAATAGTCAAAAAAAAAAAATGGGTACTTCAAGAAGATAATAATGATCTCAAATGAAAAATGGCATCGCGACAATGGACTGTCTTTCGCAATCTCCATATGGCAACCCAATTGAAAATATACGAGGAATTATGAAGACACAACTATCTGGAAAACTGGTGTATGATTTGAAGCAGCTTGCACGCAATATTCAGAAAATATAGCGCTCTCTGCCCGTCGACTACGCGGAAAAACTCGTCGAAAGCATGCCAGAAGGTATGAGGCCATACTTGAGAATGAAGTATTGCACTGTGTCAATTGTGACGTACTTATTTGTAAAAAAAAAGTCAGAAATAAATATATTTTGTATTTAATATAAAATCGCGTACACGTTTTTATGACACAGACTATACATTCATATATTGTTGTCGAAACAAATAAATTGCCGAAACAAATACAAATACACTAGAAAATAATAATAAAACTTAATTAAATTTTTTTATATTTCTATAGGGTGTCTTAACATTTAGACACTGAATGTATGTAAAACAAAATATCAGTATATTATACGTCAAGACCTTTCTATTTCGATCAGAATAAAAGTTCATTATAAATAGATAAAGTGGGACTGACCCCAATCCCGTACCCTTGAACTTCTTGACTCACGCAAGCATTTTTTTTCTTCTTACCCCAATTCGAACTACCCCATGAACAAATAAAGCAGTGAGTCAACAGCTCGAACGCGCCCGATAATACGTCACGTTTTTTGTGAGCAACGCTGTTTTGAATGGTGCTGTTGCCTTCAGAAAATACTCTCTATTAATGATAACTTTATAACTTATATCTCGGACTGATAAATAAGTTTGTTCGGTTTAATATTAATGAATGTACACAGGCCGAAAATTTCTTTTTTTCTAACTCGTGATTATTGATTAGATGTAGTGTATTATAATTAATACAAAGGTTGTATTTATACCTTCAAAAATAGCTTTATAATTGTTTATCGACGATAAGAAGGAAAATAATAAAAACAACCGAATTTTCGTGTTTACTTATTTGTTTATGATATCAAGTAATTTCGTGTTTACAAATTCCCTTTTCGTTTTGTTTATAATATTATTCAGAATCAGTTTATGTGCCGTAATTAAATGGAATTTAAAGTAAACTTTGTTTTTGAAAACTAGCAATTAAGTGTTCCTTATGACTCTAATAACTAAGTATTCGAAATCGATACAGAAAGACCGAAGTCGAACCGTCTACGACAAGGTACAGAATGTCCTCTCTGGTTCCTGTGGGCACTTATATACTTATCTTAACCTAAACAAATCTCAAGAGGGTTACATTAAGGGTGATGAGAGATTTATGTCTTAAAGCTAGGAATATCCTATGTAACTCCTACCTCCCTAAGTTTCGAAAAATGCGGTAGGATTTTTTGAAACTACAATATTTGGAGGGTTAGTTTCTTGCAATTCTGGATTTATTTCTACATTATTTCATTTCCTATGATATATTACAAAGTATAAGGTAAAAACTATTCCTATCATTAAAATTAAAAATACAATTGCAATCTCTCTCCAATAAGAGTAGGTATAATATGTGAGAGATTTAAAGTCATGGATTTGGAGGGCATTAATTTCTCTACTCGCCTTTTTTATTTGCGAGTGGTCAAATTTCTCTACTTCGATTGGGATTTCCATTTCATTATGGGATATATTGAATGGTAATACAGGTAGCTTGAGTCTAAAGTCGATTACCTCAGGATGTTGTTTTGAAAATATAAATTCATTTATTTTTATTTGGCAGCCTCTTGGAAATACAATTAAAGGCTGATCAATTATTTCTATGCTGTTTTGGTTAGGGCATTGAAAGTTTACCCTTTCTGCTTCTTTCGGAATTAGTAATAAGGAATTATCAGACTTAATTATCAGACATTGACAGATTAAAGGAGACTGGAACAGTTGGGATTGGCCTTTTATATTTATCATTTGGTACAAACATGGATCATCTTTCGAATGCTTTTCCTGGGTACATAAATAAAAATGTACAATTTTTGGGCATTCTTCGTTCAGCGTATAGTAGTTACTCATAGAGCTCAATAAATATGCATTTTTATATTGAGAGCCCTCTTTAGGATAGGAATAGGGTAGATTTCATATAATAAGAATGGATCTTTTTAATTAGCGGGGTGTATATCGTGAATATTATCAACTCATTCTGAATGTTAACCTGTGTATGCATAGCTGGTAGTATTTCATTATGTTATCGAATGGTATTAAATTGTCACTATCAAATTCTTTTAATATTCTTGTTAAATCTTTATGTTGTAGGATCGAATGGTGCATCACACCAATCTGTGCAAAGTTAATTGCTGTTTGTATGTTGTTATAGGTAGTTTCAATATGTGAAAGTTCTAGGTTGATGTCACAAAAATAAGAAAGGTATAAAACTGTAAAAATTGATTTTTCTTTTAAACTTGAGGTCTCTAAGTTTTTCTAATATTTGGGCTTGATTATGTTCTATGGCCTTTAATTCTGAATCGAAGTTATGAGATAGTTTTTTTATTACTAATTTTTGTGAGTTTAAGTCTTGCTTAAGGATGTCTTGGTTATTTTGTAATAATTGTAAATATTTCTCATATCTGAAACCATCTTCCGCATCTAATGTTCCGAAGAGCCATTTTTGCGCCGAGCCTATCAAATTAATTAAACCTCATTTATTCCTAGGTATGAAAGTTGGGTTTACGTAGAGATTAAGAAGGGTGAGAAGGGTGTCTCGAAAGTGTGATTTAATTTAGTTGGTATAATATGAGAGATTTCGATATTTCAAAATTTCGTGGAATGTTTTGTTTAAAAATGCTGTTGTTTTTTCTAGTTGTTGGCATGGTATGATGTTAGTAACATTTATGTGGTAGTGCACTCTGTACCGATTATTGATAATAATGCTGGTCCCCTTTAGGACAGGTAGCATAGGGTTATTTACTGGCTCGATTTCGTAACTGACAGTTAGAGTCAATATTAAGAGCATAAAGGAGATTGTCCATCTTCGCATTGTGAATTACAAATTCGTTGTGGTGCTAGTCAAAGGCTGCTTGGTTTGATTCGAACTCCAGAGTTGGTTACTACACTGGTAACCAAACTGAATTTACTCTAAGGTACGTTATAATTCGTGTACCAAAGCTGGGGCAATAGTAAGGTTTTACTATACTGGATTGCCGGTTAACTCTAGATACAGAAGCGCGTTTATTCTGGTCAGTCCAATTTTTTCACTTTAATACTTTTTATTATTTGCGATGTTCCGGACACACAAATGCACACTCCGACAATCCTACCGACTGCGCGAATTAAGTGGAATTTTAAGTAAACTTTGTTTTTAAAAACTTTATTTTTAAACTAACAATTAAGTGTTACATAATTCCTTATGATTCTAATAACTAAGTATTCGGAATCGATACAGAAAGACCGTGTTCTGACCGCCTACGACAAGTTACAGAATGCCCTCTCTGGTTCATGTGGGCACTTATATACTTATCTTAACCTAAACAAATCTCAAGAAGGTTACATTAAGAATGATGAGAGATTTATGTCTTAAAGCTAGGAATACGGATATTCTTTAATTAGCGGGGTGTATATCGTGAATATTATCAAGTCATTCTGAATGTTAACCTGTGTATGCATAGTTTGGTAGTATTTCATTATGTTATCGATTGATATTAAATTATCACTATCAAATTCTTTTAATATTCTTGTTAAATCTTTATGTTGTAGGATCGAATGGTGCATCACACCAATCTGTGCAAAGTTAATTGCTGTTTACATGTTGTTATAGGTAGTTTCAATTTGTGAAAGTTCTAGGTTGATGTCACAAAAATAAGAAAGGTATAAAACTGCTAAAATTGATTTTTCTTTAAAGGTCTCTAAGGTCTCTAATTTTTTTTGAGGTCTCTAAGTTTTACTAATATTTGGGCTTGATTATGTTCTATTGCCTTTAATTGTAAATCTAAGGTATGAGATGTCTTGGTTATTTTGTAATAATTGTAAATATTTCTCATATCTAATACCATCTTCGGCATCTAATGTTCCTAAGAGCCATTTTTGCGCCTATCAAATTAATTAAACCTCGTTTATTCCTAGGTAAGACAATCCTACCGACTGCGCAAATTAAATGGAATTTTAAGTAAACTTTGTTTTTAAAAAGTTTATTTTTAAACTAACAATTAAGTGGTTCAAAATTCCTTATAACTCTAATAACTAACAATTAAGTGTTACAAAATTCCTTATGACTCTAATAACTAAGTAGTCGGAATCGATACAGAAAGACCGTGTTCTGACCGTCTACGACAAGTTATAGAATGTCCTCTCTGGTTCCTGTGGGCACTTATATACTTATCTTAACCTAAACAAATCTCAAGAAGGTTACATTAAGGATGATGCGCGATTTATGTCTTAACGCTAGGAATATCCTATGTAATTCCATGTTATTCCTAGTGAAAACGATTTAATTAAGCAAATTTGTACTATATGAGGATGACTTCATAAATTAAAAAAACCGCTGATTTACAAAAAAATATCAATTTTATTCTTAAAAAATGTACAATTACTAAAAACTTTATTTCTTCTTTTTTTCTTAACTTAACCTGTCACCATTAACTGGCGTTTGATACAAGCGTAAAATGCAAAATAACATTATAAACTCTCACAACTCGGCCATCCTGGTACCAAGAGCGCCCTCGCTCAACATAGTCTAAATAAAAATATTTAATCTTAACCACATGTAACATAAATACCTACTTAAACAAATTGGGTTTACAGTATAAAGTCGTATTTTCTTGCATAAAATAAGTTCACATAAAAGCGTACATAATACCCCTCATAAATCTAATAACTAGAAATTAGACATAATTAATCTCATAAGCAATAGCTTAAATATATATAAGTATATAAGTAATAAAATAAGACAAGTATCATAAGTTATACAATAATTTCTTAATAAAGGTTAAGCAGTCTGTTGCAAACATCTGCAACATCTGCAACATCTATGTATTTTGTGTGAATAGCATACTTACAAAATTCATAAATTGAAAATTTCCACTAGCATTACCATTAACAGTAGAGTTCACAAAGTTTTTCAAGTATTCCTCACACACGATTCAGCTCAAACGAAAGGTGTGATACCTTTTGTTTGAGCTGAATCGTTTTCAGAAGACATTTTTGAAATACTAGTGCGGAACTCTAGCCTCAAAATTTGAACTTTCACTTTTCATAATAAAACACGGACGGTTTTTTTCCCTCGTTAACTACTAAATGAATCCTTAATCCCTCTTCTTAGAGGAGAAGCATGTTATTCCAACACATCAGTTTGGATTCCGCAATAAGCACTCCACAATAGATCAAGTACATTGAAGGACTGATGTTATCGAAAGAGCACTACAAGAGAAAAATGTCTGTGCAGCGATATTCCTTGAAGTGGCCCAAGCAATCGACCGAGTGTGGCACCAGGGCCTGGAATAGAAGGTAGAAAAATATCTACCACAATAAATGAGCCAAATTCTTCATTCATACATCACTGACCGTCACTTTACGGTCAAGCATTGTGAAGAATATTCAGATCTTAAAAACATATGTGCTGTAGTGCTACAAGGCAGCCCCTCGGACCTGTCCTTTATCTGCTGTGCATTCCGCAGAGCAGTGGAGTAGTATTGGAAATGAAATTCATTCAGCTACAAACAAACTCCAAACAGCTGTCAACAATGTCACCAATTGGACAAAGAAATGGCGCATTAAATTAAATGAGGCGAAGTCGACCCATTTCAATTTCGCCAACAGAAAATATAACTCTATACCAGTAACAGTCAACCAGAAAAGAATCCCGCATGCCAACGAAGCAAAGTCTGGGTGCTAAGCTAAGATGAAAAACGCATGTGAAGAAGAAACGTGAGCAACTGGGTCTCAAAGACAGAAATATGTATTGGCCACTAGGGCTCCACTCTGTGTTGTCAATACATAATAAACTGTTTTTTTATAAGCAAATTCTTTATAAGCAAATTATGAAGCCTATATGTACTTATGGCATCCATCTTTGGGGATGCACAAGAAATTTAATGTAAAAGTCATTCAGACGTTCCAAAATAAAGTGCTTCGCAATATTGTCAATGCCCCGTGGTACATCCGAAATGAAAATATCCATCGAGACCTGAAAGTGCCTATGATCAAAAATGAGATCAAGGGGTTTGCAATTATAGAATTAAAAAAATCCCTCTACTGAAGTTGTAAGGATGACTTGATGACTCATTTACAAAAAAAACAATAATTTTATTCGTAAAGCGTGTACAATTACTAAACACTTAACCTTCTTATATTTTTCTTAACCTAACCTACCAACATTAACTGTCATTTGTTTGGCACAAGCGCGAAATACGAAATAACATTATAAATTATCACAATAGTATTTTTTGTAAAAAAAAAATTGTTATAAACATGGGGAAGTGGAAGCAAATTAATATCGAAACCTTCTCGGCGATTCTGACATTGTTTAGGATAGACAAATTATAGCCCCAATATTAAAAACTTCCAAGGCTGGAGTTCACGAAATAATAAAAAAATGCAAGAAACTCTTGCGAATTCTGTACAGCAAGATTTTGAGCAAGAATTTGAACCAAAAGAAAGTTTCTTTTTGATATAGCGATATAACTAAAAGAGAGAACGAAACTAAGAGAGAGAAAATCAATTAATTAATAATCTTTATCAATTATTGTAATACATTTTAGGAAATTGCTTTTTAAAAATAATGTCATCCAAATGCTCACAGCACTCATATAAACGAACAACAAAATTCCTTAGGACAACTCGGCAAATAATCTCTGGAATGACTGCCATTTCGTATCGGATATGTTATTTTAACTGCACCAAAGAACACGGTTTATTAACACAAATTTTCGATTTTAGATAGCCTTACAAGAAAAAGTCCATAGGGCTCAAATCCGAACTACGTGGAGGCCAATTTATGTCACCTCTCCTGGTGGATCAATTTGTTTGGGAAAATTTCACGAATTTGTGGCAAAGACGTATTGAAAGTGTATGACGTTGCTCTGTCCTGCTGGAAACCATGTTCTTTGATTATAACCAACAAAGTTTTGTAGTTCACATAATCACAAATTGTCCAACA
Organism: Cosmopolites sordidus; assembly: GCA_031761425.1. Taxonomy (NCBI): domain Eukaryota; kingdom Metazoa; phylum Arthropoda; class Insecta; order Coleoptera; family Curculionidae; genus Cosmopolites; species Cosmopolites sordidus. The sequence continues at coordinate 75,802 of JARFXV010002296.1, forward strand.
TTTCTACATAACGCTCTTAATTGACGGTAACTACGCATCCCCTGCCATCTTCAAAAACTACAGGCCGATTATTGCTCGCGCTAACATTGCAGCTCCAGTAACGACAGTTCTGCTTATTTGCATGACCGTTGAGATAAAAATGAGCCTCAAATCATTGTTTTCGTAAAATTCTCACACTCACAACGCAAGTTATGTGTATGCAAATAAACAGGAAGTCGACTGCATCATAAATAAGAGTTAATGTAAATGAAATCACGAGAAAATCGGTATCTTTGAAGACTGTAAAAAGACGTCTCAAAGAATCTTATCTAATAGGCAGAGTTGATACTTAAACCATTGTTGCGAAAACAAAATAAAAATAAAAGTTTTGACTAAGTTATGTTCCACTTAGACTGGACCATCGATGAGTTGAAAAATGCCCTGTAGGTCGATAAATCCAAATCCCAAGTCTTTGAATCCAATATTTTTTTCATCGTGGCCCTCATGAAAAATGCCCCCAGTATCTAGTACTTTCCGAGAAACATGGACGTTGTTCTATTAAAGAGTAGGCGTATTTCTCGACACCTGGGGTCGAAAACCTTTTTAGAATATCTAGATTTTTAAATAAAGGAAAATTTAGAGAAATTTTAGTCAATCATGCAGTTCCATCCGGATTAAGATTAATTGAATCTAATCTTATTTTTTAACAAGATAATAATCCAAAACACACGCCACCATATTCAGCTTCCCAGGGATCAGTTAGACTGAAACATCCGTGAGCAATGTCCAACATCTGTGGAACTTGCTTAAAGGCGGTTGGGAAAAAGTTACTTTGACTTCAGTAGAAAAGCTTCTTGCAAGAATAACATGAATTGTAAAAGAGATAATAAAAAAGTGAGGTGGTTTTTTTATAAAAAAAAAATTATATTTCTAAAAATAAATTTATTTTTTACTTAAGATTAATTAATAACCTGCTTACGATATAAAGCGATTGAATTCTTGTTACAAATAAAAACATTTTTTTTCAAATAATTGTAGTGCGCTTAAACTTTTGGCCTGGTATTTCATCACCGGTTTTTAATTTTTCGGAGCTAGTGCTAGAAATGCCTCTTTTACGTCTTTCTGTATACGTTCTGTAACGTTAACATCATCCAGATATGCTAAAATCTGGATGATATCTGGATATCTAAAATTTGGATGAAATCCAGATACGTTAAAATCTAAAATAACGAGACTGACGCTGTAAAACATTTTATTTTGATTTCATACGTGTTTACTTATTATCGCCTGCTCTATCCCTAGAACACTACATGCGAATCTTCCATTGTTCGAACCAGTGCTGGATGTCTTCTTCTCTCAGCCCCTTCAGAACGCGTGCCGCTTTTTCTTTCACAGTTTCAACGGACTCAAATCTTGTTCCATTTAATGCAGATTTTACCTTAGGAAACAGATAGAAGTCACACGGCGTAAAATCCGGTGAATAAGGCGGATGGTCTAACACTGGGATGCTGTACTTGGCTAGAAATCTCTTAACAGATAATTCGGAATGAGCATTGTCTTGATGGAGAACTCATAAATTGTCATTTCACAAAATTCAGGTCGTTTTTCCTTTTTCTTTCACGGAGTTCAGCAAGAACGTGAAGGTAGTAATGTTAATTAATAGTTTGCTTTTTAATTAATAGTTTGTGTTGTGTTTAATTAATAGATGTTAATTAATAGTTTGAACCCAGTGAAGGTACACAATTTCTCGAAAAAAAACAATCATCATTAGTTTGAATTTTGATTTGCTTATTCGAGCTTTTTTGGCTCTCGGTGAATTTGTGAAGTGCATAGATTGGCGCTTCGTTTCAGGATCATAAGTAAAAAAAGTTTCCAAAAAGTTTGGATCATTTTCAATAGCATTCAAAGGGAAAGACGACCCGAAGCGTAAATCATGTTCAACGTCTTCTCGGCCATATTGAAACGCTTAAACCACGCAAAAACACGTGCACGCGATAAACAATCATTGCCATACAATAAATTATAAGTTTCAGTAGCGGTTTTTCCAAATTTCAAGTTAAATTTCACAACAATTCGTTGCTCTATTGTTACACTTGACATTTTTTCGGCGAAACAAAAAAACAACTCAATTTGGCGCATGGGTACTTCTTCTGTGGCAGCGTCAGTCTCGTTATTTAATAGCCACACCTCTTACTTTCATTGTACGAGATGCATACATCTAGTAATGAGACTGGTTGCATATCATTCAATCTGGCAACGTTGTTGTGTTTCCCTTTGAGGGAGGTCAACATCTGATGCGTCTTAACTATGAGTTTTAAATCCCTCGAATAACTTGGTGGTCCGTAGCTGGCCTACGTAAACATTGTTTTTAATGGTCCAGGCGTGCAGCTTGTAATGCATTTTATTTACTCTGCTTAGATTCTGCTTAACTTACCTTTAAGGGGGTGTTCTAGTTTAGAGGCACGAATTTCGGACGTTTTTTCGAGCTCTGTAAAAAAACAAAGACTATTTTTACGATCCATTTTTTATCATTCGTTTATATATATTTTAAAATACATAAGAAATTAAAAAATTCAAAACTCGAAAAGTTATCGGCTGATAAAGTGGGGGGTCAAAAAAAGGGATGTCCTGGCGTGCATGGTTCCAACCCCTCTCGTCATCTGAAACAAAAAAATCCAACGGATTCTTTATCGGTAAAGATGTCGCTATCGTCCCTACCTTGGAGAAGTAAACAAAAAGAAAGTGATTATGTAATGTAATGTGTAAAATATATTTTTTCGGTTTTTTTTAATAGTTTAAAATTTCTTTAAAATAGTAAAATTAAAATTTGTGACTTTAATCTGCTAAGCAACATAGAGGAATGTACAGAGAAGGTTCACATAAAATTTCAAATAAATCGATTCGGTAGAACTTGAGATATCATGCACGCTAGCTTGAAAAAAATAGCAAAAAAAAGTTTCGCGCAGACTAATTCATACGATGATTCTCCATAGATTGGGCCTTCCACTAGAATTCCACTTTAATCCACCTAGAATAAGGATGATTTTATGGGGGAACATGATCGCCGGTAGACGGAGAATCTCTACCGTCTATTGTTCGATTCGCTCCTACGCCATGTGCCGCGTCTCTAAAATAGGTATATTTCCGAAAATAATTTGAATTTCGAAAAATCCTATTAAGGACATGTTTTTAAAATTTTAAGCTTTGAAAATATGCAAACAAAAAAAACAGTTTTTTTCAAAATTCTAGACTAGAATACCTCCTAAATCTGATTTTACATATTCTCTGACTTAACAGCTTCGAATCCAATTATCAGCTTTTATATCATATTTCCTACTAGGAAGATTACTTTAAAGTTATGTTCAGAAGCATGGCAGCCATAATAGATGTTATGATTTATTTTTTCAATAAGGATGTATTCTGTCTGTTTTACTTCTTCTACTGATAATAGATCAATATTATACTTACTTGTCGTATCCATTAACAACCTTAGAGATTCTTCTGGCAGGGTATTATACCTTACTGAGACGCTGCAATTTTATGGTACCTGGTGTTGTACCGATACCTTAAAACGCCCCAAGAACAAGTTCTCACCCATGTCTTTCTACAGATTTTGATGACTTTGTGTCTCGTGATACTATTGACGTTACTAAGTATTTCCAATGCTCATATCATCAGTATTAATGCAGATCCTAAGATCCTTGTGTGTCCCTTTTTACCATGGTTTTTTCTTAACATTGGCATGGAATAAGCATTGGCGGCTCAGACAGGCATTATAAGCGTTAAAAGAGCAACTAATCCGTACGAAATTTATGAACAACAATATGTTTAAACAGAATGAATATAATGTTCATGAGGCTCCAATATTTCAAACTGTTGTGCATATTTATTAAATTTAACTAAATCAGAAAAATGATTTTTAATAACTCGTTTGTGAACTGAAAAAAATATTTTCAGCTCAACTTCTAACGAATTGTTCGCCTTTTCGTCTCTGTAGAATTCTCGTCTCGTTAGAATTCCGCTAATGACCTGACCGTATCGGCAAATGAGTTCCAGCGCAACCTCCTATTTATGTCTCGTTCTTTAGTGCTTTTTTTTTTAGATCGCCTACATCAAGGCCTAACGGTCTGACCCAGAGATTGCGCCAGTATCACTAAATAAATATGAAATTTATCAAGTATGATTCGTTATATGTAATGCTGGGAAGCTTGAGATGCGTACTTTTAGTTGTTTATTTGTGGCGATGGTGTAAAATAAATAACTTAACATTATTTGAAAAATAGTTCAAAATGAAATTCGAGCTGTTACAGTTCTTTGTTCTAAAGGATCTTCCAAATTGAGCGGTTTTTTAGATTCTTGAGTAAAATACAGAATTTGCGTTGATCAAAAAACTTTTTATTGATAATTAAAGCATAGTGTATGACATTTAAACACGAAAGACAACATCTGCCAAATGACCATATCTAACAACTCCACAGGCGTCCACTATTTTGTCAAAATTTTTGATGATATTTTAGCATAAGCGTAAATGTATTTCACCAGCAACTCGAATAATTTCATCCTTTAGTTAAGGAATCGATTGTGGATTATTTCTATAGGACTGGTTGTTTACCTAATCCCAAAGAAAATTTTCCAATGGTGACAAAATGGTGACAGAAGATCTCAGTGGCAAATTAACATAATCGTTTCTTGCAGTAACTCGTCTAGGAAATTTCTCCAACCAATATTATTTCAATTCACCGATATCGAACTCACGATATCGAACACCATTCACAGTTACAGCTTTACCAACAGCATTCTGAAAGAAGTACTGCCCAATTACACTTCCTGGCCATAATGCACACCAAACAGTGAGTCGTTTGAGAAGTAAAGGTTTCTCATAAGTTAATAGTGGATTTTCCTAGGCCAATTGAGGCAATTTTGTTTATTAATATGGCCACCAATTTCAAAATGATGATCACATGATCAATGATAATGTTGTGGATTCACTGTGTCCAAATTGTTGTGATCGTCAACTAGTGGAAATTTCTGGACCTTCAGCAACACTTTCACGCACCAAATCAATAAGTTTTTAAGAACGACCGCCACGTCTACATATTCCGCTTTTTCTTGACATTGACAGACACCGAACCAGTTTCTTGACATTTTTGAACAAATCGATTAATAGTGCTTTCAGATGGATGATTATGCAAACCATAAATATCACGTACACTTTTCACTAACCGTCCATTTTCTTGAAATAGTTCGACAAATTTAACGCGTTGTTGTAATGTCTTCATTTTTATAAATGTCATACATTACACTTCTGAAATGAGACTAGACTTTTTTTAAGCGGTGGTTCTAGAAATAAAGGTCCGTTCACAGTCTAATCTCTTATATCATTTTGTTGCCACGACAGTACCTTTTAAAATTTCAATGATGTTTAAACGATTTCGAGTTAGCGTCATATTTTTCGTGTGGTAAATAAGTCGAGTCTCGAGCACGTACTACTTTTCTTGCCCAATCTCCATCGTATACTTGTAACCTATTGTTTTCTCTTTTGAGAACAAAATAAAAAATATATAGATCACAGCGACGGCAGCTATTCGCCGGGAGCACCGGGAAGAAAGTCCGGGACAGAATGAAGCTGCGCAACACTTTGGGCGCCACCCGGTTACTTCATATATCTGATATTTAGAAATGATCCTGAAACCGGGAAGGAGTCTATCTTAAATAAAACGGTTTACTGGATTTTATATAAAAGATGAAAAAAATAAAACTATTAAATAAAAGACACATGAAGGTTTAAGGAAGGTGGTTCGCTAAACCTTACCGTAAAAAAATCAAAAATTAAACAAGTCGATTAAATCATGTCCCTATATTTATAAATTAAAGGTTATTAACTCTATTCTGATAATAGTAAAAAGAAATTTATTTCCTGATGGTTCCTCTTCTTGCCTGTCCCGTACTAGGTGTCCAAAAACCCTGAGTACGATTACAGGCAATTCGGTATCTCTATGCGGTGGTCCCGAAATAATCTCGATCTGGCTAACCGGTTACTGTGCCATGTGGCCCCAAAGGAGTAAGGTTTCCACAATGGTCTGGCTCTGAAATAGGTGTTCTTTCAATACCTGGTCTCTGTTGACCGGATTCTCTGCTGCCGGGTCGTTAACCCTCTTCAAGAATATCGAAAAAAATAAGCCCAAGCATGACTTGGCCAGCAAACCTACATACCTCTGTCGGAAAGGTAAGGCGCGGAAACGTTCACTCACCTGGAGAGACTGTATTGGCTTTGCCCTAACGATATAGGAGCTCTTTTTAAAAATTTGCCCCAAATAAACTTACCAGTAGCGATCAAGAATTGTGAGCGCTACCAGTAGCGATCAAGAATTTGTGAGCCCACCAGTAGCGATCAAGAATTTGTGAACGCTACATATTTAAGGAAACTTGCCGTGACAATGTCCCAATGCGAGACGCTTAGGGGCGTTGGTTTAGACGATTCAAAAGTGATAATTTCGACTTGAAAAATAAAGAACGCTCAGATCAACTGAAAAAAATCAATTGTTGGAAGAAGATGATATGCAATCTCAGCATCAAATGGCAGAGAGGTTAAATCTTGGGCGCCGAACCATTTGTTATTGTCTGCATGCCATGGGAGAGATTTAGAAAGCAGGAAAATGGGTACCACATCAGTGAAACGACAGACGGAAAAGCGAAAAACAGTGTGCGAAATTTTGCTTTCTCGGCATGAAAGAATGATTTTTTTACATCGGATCGTGATTGTACAACCCAAGATGCAGAAAATCATCGGTTGACCCACGGCCCCTGTGTATTTTGTGGGATCAGAAAGGTTTCTTGTATCATGAGCTTCTGAAACTAGGTGAAACAGTTAATAGTATTCGCTACCGTCAACGAATGATCAATTTAAATCATGCGTTGATCGATAAGTGACCAGAATGGGCTAACAGACACGGAAAAGTGATTTTGCAACACGACAATGCCACATCACACACAGCGAAAATGATCAGAGATATAATTTCTGCACTTAGCTGGGCATGCTTGCCCCACCCGTAGTACTTACCAGACTTGACCCCTTTCAACTACCACTTGTTTTCATCGATGTCTCATGTCGTGTCAAACACTTCAACAATTACGAAGGTGTCGAAAAGTGGCTTGATGACTGGACAACCTCAAAAGATGTACGGTTTTTCTGGGAGGGCATCCACAAATTGCCAGAGAAATACGAAAAATGCGCACCTTTCGATGGTGCGTACTTAGAATAACTATTAAATAACTATTGTTTTTAAGAAAAAATTAAAAATTATTAAACGGTATACCTTGTATAAACATCTCGATGGACTGGTTTGAAATAGCTTTTATTAACAGTCGATCCAAGAGCTGATTTGAAATAGCTTTTATTAAGAGTCGATCCAAAAAGCATCCAAATAAATACTTCTCAGTAGTCTTTTGAGTTTTTTAAACACGATTCTGCTGAATTTAGTTTATAATGAAACATAGATTCACCATAAAAAGCCGGAGATAAAGCAGCGATCGATGGAAGCAGTAGGTGTGAAAGCACGCCAAAGAATATTGGATCCTTCTACCCCAACAGCAAAGTAAATTCCGGTAACATCATACCCCCGACCTTTCAATACTCATGATCCTGGTCCGGGCTTCAAGAGCTTAATGAAATCTGAATTTGTCATATTTATATATATTGTTATTTATTTAAAACAAGCTAAATTTTTTGTTTTGTTTTGTTGCAGGCCAAGCCTCACGGTGTTGACGGAACAATCAACACGAAGGGGTGGGTCATCACGTGACTCGCCCCCTCCACCACCAGCACCTCGGGGCTCCAGCAAATCCCAACGAAATGGTGGAATTCCTCAAGGTAGGTATTTGTCTTATGATACAAAAAGAACGCACCATCAATTAAAACTACATATGGGTGAATATACAAAAATTGGGTAACTCAATGTCATCAGCCAATAGATACGAAGTATTATTATATTTTATTGATATCACAATTTATTTTAAAATAATTAAAAGTCCTTTATTTGGCCACCCAATTTCAGTTTTTTATTTTAAATACGAGTTAGTAATAAAACACAATACATGCTTAAAACGTCAGTCGTTTGGTATGTCACAATCCCGAAAACCAGCAATCAAGTGACTGTCTATTAAACATTATCATCGATTTAAGAAAACTTACCAATTCACTACAATCTGTCACATACATAGTAACGTATATGATAACTTTCATAATGTAATAGGCTCCACTTTATTAAAAAAAAGAAAATAAGAAACTTTGTGTTTAGTTTCATTCGTCAGTCCGTCGTGTGTTGTTTAAATTTGAAATTCCCGCCAAATATCACCGACTCAAGGTCAAATCCCTGTTTGAATTTTAAAGTTGGTAATGAAGTTAGCTGCGGATTTAATGACCGGCATTGCTATACCAGTGCTACAGTTGTGTTTACCTGTATTCACGTGCTAATCCAGTCAAAATTTCAGTCCCTTTGTCAGTCATTATTTTTTTGTTAACCTGAGATTTATTTTGATTTATACTTAGATTTGTCAAAATGTAGCTTGTTGATATTGGAAATTACCAAAAGAAACATTAGTTTTAATTATAACTTACGATTTATGTCTTTTTCGTCAGTCCGTTGGCGTCAGTCCTTTGTTAGGTATTGCACCAGAGGACTGACGTGTTTTCATGGTACTGATGTTTTATGTTTTAGGGCACTTTAATCTTAATTACAATCGTGTATAAACATTTCTATTTCATATTTCAGTTTGAAACATCATGCGGCACGCTAAAAACAAATTGACCAGGGAAGATATATTAAAAAAAAGAGAGAAGCCGAAAAGGCTCGCTTGATCAGAATTAAAAGCGACCCCATTAAATTAGCGGAATACAAAGAAAAACAAAAACTGCAGTACTTAAAAAAAAGAGAAAGGACAAAGAAAAAATGTTAACGAAATGACACCACGGGAGCAACGAATAACTAGAAAAAAATGGAAAAATTATTCATCCAACTACAGATAAAACAAGCAGCTCTTGAAACAAACTCCTAATCATTTTATACGTCAGAATACTGCAACTACTGAGGATGAAATACAACACATAGTTCGTGAAGAAAACAGAGCTGTTATTAACGAAGACCAAAGAGCAAAAGAAGCTAAAAGGAGAAGTGAAAGACAGAGAAAGTCTAGACATAGTACACCAATATAATGCCATTAAGCAATTGAAAGAGTCTTTATCTGAAACCGATGCCATGGTACATATGGGTTTTTCTGAAAATTGTTGTACTAAATACAACCAGGAAATGCAATCCTTCCATTTTGGAGGTTTGCGAGTCCAAATTTCATTACATACTGTTGTCGTTTATCTAAAAAACTTCGTTGTTTCACACTGCACTATCTCATCTAATTTGTCTCACAACGCTGGAGCAGTTTGGGCCCATCTGAAACCTGTACTGGCATCACTGCCATTAAATATTGAAAACATTCACTTTCTCAGTGATGGTCCTATAACACAATACAGGAACAAATCTATGTTTTATGTATTAGGCTGTAAACTGCAAGACATGCTCCCTAATATTATAAAATATACCTGGAACTTTCATGAAGCTGGACATGGGAAGGGGGCACCCGATGGTGTAGGAGTCACTTGTAAACGAACAGCAGATCAAGTGATTGCTGCAGGTGGAGATATAACTAACTTGAATGAGTTTGCTACTGTCATTCGTGAAAGATGTCCAGGTATAAAGGTGGATGTGATCAAAGGGTGTGAAATTGAGCAGATGAACACCATCATTAATGATAAGTTCATCTGAAATGGTCGCTTTTAAGGGGACACTATCGGTGCATCAGGTGACTGGCACAGCTTATATTCCAAATAATCTTACAATGAAGTCACTAAGTTGTTTCTGCAATCCTGATGGATGTGATCATTATAAGTTAGGATCTATTAAGTATCAAACAGAATTATGTGCTAAAAATAGTATACGTCTAAATACTTGTACCATATTTTCAGATTCTGAAAATGATATACCACTATCTACATACGTTAGAGACAATGATGATAGCTCTAAGTTAAACAACGATCTATCGGCACCAGGAGTTAGTGGTTATTCGCAGCGTCAAAGTTGTTATAGTAGTGGTGATTATGTTTTAGTCGCAAAGAAAACAGAATATTATTACGCGGTGATCTGCTCTTCGGTTGATGATGAAGACGGTGAATTGAGAGTCACTTTCCTCAAGACTTGTAACCAGAATGGCACTCTGTTTAAATTGGATGAAAGAGATGTGTTAGATGTTCCGGTGAACCAAATAATAAAAAAACTACCCGTACCAAACCTTATTACAAAAGGGAATAGAGTTTTTTATCAATTTAAGGAAAAAATTGATGTTTTTGAAAATTAATATTCTATTGTTGCATAATTTTTAGTTTTTTGTGGAGAAAAAGATCTCATTTTATTTTAATTATTACTATTTCTTGTTGATGGCTTTAAGGCAAAGTTCATTATATTTACTTGATTTATAAGATCCATATATAAAAATGTTAAAAGGCTGTTATGAAGACTGATATAGTTGATTTTCATAGTATTACATTGTAATTGTTATTAATTTCATGTTAATTAGTACTTTTAAGGTAAATATTTTTAGATTTTTGTTTCTAATGTTTGTTGATTACTTAGAAAATGTATACTATAAGTAAAACTAACTCAAAGTGGTACAAGTGAAGTGAGAATAACGTTACGTTAAATGCCAAAAGACTGTTTTGAAGACTGAGATAGTATTTTCTACAGTATTACGTATTAATAATTATTTTTAATTCTTACTAAGTGATTTTAATATTTAAAAGACATGTATCATTATTAAATACTAAGAGATTTGTACAAAGTTTTATTAAATTCCATTATAAATCTTATGAAGTTGTGTATTTTATCAGTTCTATGTCACTCTCGTCAAATTTTGAAATATCTCATAATCTACTTAAAAAAGTGACTGGCCCGATTTGAAACAATATATTCATTGCATTAACTATCTCAAATACCTGAATTTGTAGAATTTTAATTTAATAACTCTAATAAACAAAATATCCTCAAAAGTTACCCAACTTTTGTATAATCACCCATATGTATGTTGTTCCAAATTAATAGAAATTAACGATAATAACGATTATATATACAGGGTATAAGGGAAAGTACTTTCGCAAATTTAACCAACGATTCCTGGAAAAATATATCCAAAATTAAACCATTTCCGCGGAAAACACGTCAGAACCTTTTGAAATTTTCTTAACAATTGGCAACGTAGCTAAGTGTTATTTAGATAGTTTTTTTGTTCGATAGCCGCTTAAGGTATTATTAAGTGTACAAATAAATTCTGACCTCTCCGAAATAATCAACTATAACTTTATTTGAAATTATTGATTGATTTGTCCGTTACGTTGTGATGGTTCTTTTTTAAACCGCATAAAACAATTTTTTACTTTGTTATCTATCACTTTTAATTTACGAAACTGTAGTCACACAAAGTTAAAAAATAAAGTTGATAGATAACAAAGTAAAAAATTGTTTTATTCGGTTTAACTTTATTTTAAATTCAAATCTTTTTCCCGTTACTTTTGAATTCGTAGTATCAATCATTAACACAAAAAAACATAAATGAAAACCTCACAAATGTAACAAGTGGGCACGATGTCGTCCGACAGCCATGTGAGGCATTGTATTCTGTTCGCTTTTCAACTAAAAAGTATCCTCGAGGTGAAAAAAATAATTTGCTCTGCTTTGGAGGAAAATGCAGTGACTGAGAGTATGTCCAAAAGATGGTACCGCTAGTTTCGGATAGGTAATTTCGATCTTTCCGATCAACATCGTTCGGGAGCATTAAAAAAAAGTTAACGACGATCAATTGGATCAGCTGTTGCAAGAAAATCCTTGTCAAACACAAAAGGAGCTTGCTGAACGATTGGGTATCACTCAACAAGCGATTTTCTATCGGTTACAAGAGCTGGGACAAAATCAGAAGGCTGGTCGTTGGGTCCCGCGCGTGCTTAGCCCGGAAAATAAAGCGAGACGCTAAGACACAACAGTTTTGTCTGCTATCAAGATTTAAACATAAGGATTTTCTGTTTCAAATCGTAACAAGTGACAGAATGAGAAGTGGGTTCTATACGATAACTCTAAACAGAGAAAAGCATGGATTTATCCCGGGGAACCATCAACATCAACTACAAAGCCGAATATCCACGCGAAAAAAATATTGCTAAATGTTTGGTGGGATATGAAATGTGTGCAATACTTTTGCTATACTAGTTACTAAAACCAGGGAAAACTTTAACTTCTGAGCGTTATTAAGAACAATTGATGCGTTTAAGTGACGAAATCGAACGAAAACGACCATATACAGGCAACGGAACTCGGCAGGTGATACTGTTGCACGATAACACACGGTATCATTCGTCGGTAGCAAGCAAACAACTTTTCGATTCTTTGGGCTAGGAAGTTCTCCCTCATACGGCCTGTTCTCCAGATATTCTTTTCATATTTCGTTTTCTGCAAAACCATCTTGCTGTATGATACGAACTTTCGCACAATTTTTTCCAAGCAAGGATCTGCCAGCTGCTCGAGAAATGGCAGAAATATATCGAAAGTGATGGAGATTATTTTCAAGAGTGACGTGTATGTTGGTTTTGTATAAATAAATATTAATTTTATATAAAAGAGGGTCAAAATTTATTTGTAGACCTAATATTTGAAAATAAAATGTAACCTTTTTATAGCAATTCATTCCATACATTTCAGCATAAATTTGGTTTGTTTTTTAAACATAAAGGAAAACTTACACATTGTTGTCGTTTTATATTAAAATTACTAGCACTAATTTTTCACATCATGTCACGTTTTAGAAGTTTTACGTCACAATGTGAAACACATGATTAATTTTTTTGTTAAATTAATTGTGCAAAATGTCCACCATCTCATTCCTCGTGAAAAAGCTTCGATAGTTGATGAAATATTGCAAACAATTGGATTCCTTTGCTTTTAGCTGATAAACCATTAGCCGAACCCGAAAAATTAGCGGGTAAAGGTACTTGTACCCCACATAATAAGATAGAATAAAGATAAAATAAAGATATAATAGAGTAATTGCCCTTTTAGTGTTGAAAGTATAATACAATGGGAAACTCCAACTTGTAACTAAACAATTCGAGTAATTCTGGTAGAATATTCTTCAACAAGATGTAAAATTTGTTCTTCGACTTCAGGATCGATTTCTCTCTACCGCCTACATTCTTGAATTTTTGGAACCACATCACCCGTCTTCAAAAAGTCAAAAGTATAACGGTCGCGTTGGCGCGAACGGTAAGACGGCGGCCTATCGCGGCTGTGCCGAAACTGCAGTTGACGCGGTGATTGGTTCGATTCCAGCGCTCGGATGGTTGTTGTTTCTTTCTTCTGTTCGTATTACTTCCTACCCCACACACATACACATACATAAGATTGTTTCTAGGCAAGAGTGCAAAATCCGACAATGAATTGCTCCTCAGTTACGTCAGTTAAAGTCTGGGTAAGGCCGGATGCCTTCTGAGAAGTGTTCTACGTTGGTCACTCGCCAGTCGGTAGGATTTTTGATAGACTTATGGGTAAGCACATAACCAAGGGTTGATAGTCTGAGGGAGTGCTGGCCTGGGTTTGCCGATAGCTGATAACCGTGGTTCGTTAAGTTGCATGTCTACGTTAAGCTGTAAGTCCAGTCGCTAACCAGTTGTTGATCAACCTCTTGAGCACCTCTAATACCTTTTCCTTTAGACTTGCACAAATATTTGCCGAGCTGAAAGCGGTGTCTCTGAGTATCGTTGCCTGTAAATTCGCCTAGCCCTTTTGGAATTTTGGGGAACTTCTCAGTAAATAAGAAGCATATCGAAATATTCACGTACAGAATATAATTTTGATCTTAAATGATCAATCGAATGAATTTTGATCTTAATTTGTGAATGAATAGCGACACTACCGCATCTGTGATGTACGACGTGATTCTTAATTTAGAAAAAAATGGTTTAAACAATTTTCATTAGTTTATTTGTAGTTTGTTCGTTAAGTAATAACCAATTAACATTTACCAAATATGTTCGTATACATATTTGCTTAAAATATTTCTTCTTATCATAGCTTCTCGTTGGTGAGTTAATATCTTCACACTTACTGGATTGAGTGTTCCTACCCATTGGCAACCCTCCCATTCCATTAAGTTTCTATACTACCTAAGTATATTAAATTCTTCGACTGTTTTTACTCTGGCAAACCCTCCACAAAAAGATTATTTAATATTTCGAAATATATTGGCTACTCATGCATATTTTTGACGATATTTTACTAATTATGATAATAGGTGTTTCGATTAATAATGTCGATTTTGCGTTAAGAGATGGTGTTACTAATACATTTGTTGGAATATACTAATGACATCTCTGGCGTTTTGAAGGATAAACATAAGGAATCAAAAGCCAGTTCGTTAGTGTGCAAAAAAAAACATAGTTTTTTATAGATTTAAACATGTCGAATTATGTACAAGAAAAAGACATTTTACGAGGAAGTTTAATAACCTTCTTTCATTAAATTATCACTTGAAGCTTATGGTCAACATACTCTAACCCAAAAAACTTGGGAACGATAGTTTAAAAGCTTTAAAAGTGGTGATTCTGATATAAAAGACAAGGAGCGTCGAGGACAGCCGAAAAAGTTTGAAGATGCAGATTTGCTAGAATTATTGGATAAAGACTCAACTTATACATTGAAACAATTGGCAGAAGCATTGAATGCTGCCCAATCCTCCATTTCCGACCATCTACATGTATTGGGAAAGATCCAGAAGGAAAGAAAATGGGTGCCATACGAATTGAGGGAAAGAGACATTGAAAGACGAAAAACCACTTGTGAAATTTTGCTTGCCAGACAGAAAAGAAAAGGTTTTTTGCATCGAGTTGTTACAGATGATTAATAGTGGATATATTTTAGCAAGGCAAAGCGCAAGAAATTAAGGGTAAACCTAGGCCCTCAATATTATAACCAGTGCGCAATATATGTGGAAAGAAGGATTTGCTGTGTATTCTTGGGAGAGCAGAGGAGCTGTATATTATTAACTGCTGAAACCTGACCAAACGATTACTGGCGATCGATACTGACAATAATTCATAAAATTAAACCGAGCAATAAAGGAAAAACTACCAGAATGTGGCCAATGACACGATAAAGTCATTTTTCAACATGACAACGCTCGACCTCATGTTGCAAAACGTGTAAAAAAGCTATTTAGAAAACGTTAAATGGGACATCCTACCCCACCGCACGTAGCCCCTTCAGACTACCACTTATTTCGATTGATGCAGCACGGACTTTCAGAACAACACTTACATTCTTACGAAGAAATGAAAATTTGGATAAATAGTTTGCCTCAAAAAACCAAGAGTTCTTTTGGTGCCGAATAAATTCTTTGACAGAAAGGTGGAAAAAGTAATAGCTAACTATGGACAATCCTTTGATTGAAATAAACGATCAAATTTTGCTAAGAAATCGACATTATTAACCGAAATACCTATTAGAAAAGTAAAGAATTGGTTTTACTTTAGTAAAATAGCTTTCAAAACAATACAGTTAAAAATGTGTATAAACGTTAAAAAATCTAATTTGTATTATTGTTACAGGGTCAGATTCGAAGCATTCAAGTTCAAATGGACACCACTGGAAAAGATATGGAGATTCACCAGGTGTGGGTAGTCCTCCACCGCCTGCACCAAGCAGCCCCACTTCTAACCGAAGAGAACGCAGAGGAAGTCCGCACGGAAAGGAAAAATCTAGCGGCAGCAAAGGAGTTAAAGGTGTTCCTCAGAGCTTTGGGTAAGACTCTTCAATTTATTGGGTTGTTCAAAAGTTCCGCCGCTTTTTTACTAAAACGTTTTATTGAACAACAATTACAACACAGACGTTACAATTACAGCAAGATTACAGTAACAATTATAACAAAGCAACAATTATAACAACAAATTATCATTAATTATCCGTCAATGATGTAACTCTCGGCTTTGACGTGTCTCTTGCGGCCATTCACTCCTTCCTTTGCTTCATATTAACGTAGAGACATCATTTCACATCTCCCGTAACGAGTCTGTACAAGAATCAGTTCTTGGTCGTGTTGCTCGATGTCGGGTGAGATCTTGAGTAGCTTTGTTGCAGAGATTTTCCTTGTTGTCGTTGGTTAGTTTGAGTGGCACCCAAACTCCGAGTTTTTCAGTAAATCCTACAGATTGAAGATGTCTGGAGATTGTCGCAAGACCGCAGTCCATCCTCTCAGCCAATTCTCGACATGTTTGACAGCCATCCTCCTTCAAAAGCGTTTTAAGATGGTCCTCGTCGAAGTTGGACGGTCGACCAGAGCGGGCCGTGTCGTCCAAGTCGGAGTTGCCATTTTTGAACTTTGCAAACCAATCTTGAGCAAGCCGTTCAGTTATGGAGTCCTCTTTATATACGGCGCTAATATCTCGAACTACTTCTGTAGATTTTTGACCACGGCAAAATATACAAAGTGTCGAAAATGAAGTTATTTGACGCCCGGAATTTCCATTTCAAAAATCTAAAGGTTAATTAAAATTAAATTTTTCAGAAAAACCTTGGCAATGGATTTGTAGAGTAAGAAAAGGGCTTTGGAATACATATATAACACATCGGTCAATAAATCCTTGGTTGGACATATAGATGGCGTCACTTCACGAAAAATCCTTACCAGTGGTCGATTGTGCGAACCTTTAAACGTCATGTGCCAAAATTTCATGACAATCTGTCTACCGGTTTCTGAGTTGTTTGTGTGACATACTTTAAGTGACGATGTTTTAAGTGACGCTACTTTTGTTGTTTTCAAAACGATGGAAAAAATAATTTCGTGTGTTGATTAAGCACTACTTTTTGATGAAGAAAAATACTGTCGAATCACAATAATGGCTTGATGAACATTACACGGACTCTGCCCCAGGAAAATCAACCATAATTGATTGGTATGCTGAATTCAATCGTGGCCGTACAAGCACCAATGAAGCTGAACGCTCTGGACATCCAAAAATTCATAATATTATTTCGCAGAACCGTAAAGTAAAGCTGCAGAAAAATAACTAATATCATGAAGATATCGAAAGGAACTGTTTTGCAATGAATATTTATAATGCATAAATAGTTATCGATTTTCATGCGATATGTGACAATGGTTGAAACATGGATCCATCACTACACTCCGGAGTCAAATCAGCAATAGGCTGAGTGGACAGCAGCGGGTGAAAGCCGTCCAAAGTAATCAAAAACTATTTTGGAATGCGTATATGATATTGTTCATCAATTATCTCGAGAAAGGTAAAACCAACAATACATACTAAATTGCATAGCGTTATTGGTGCGTTTGAAGGACGAGATCTCAAAAAAAGCTCCAAAAAACAAAAAAAAAAGTACTGCTTCACCAGGAGAGTGCACCGTATCACAAATCATTGGCAACTATAGCTAAATTGCATGAATTGCACCTCGAATTGCTTCCTCATCCACCGTATTCCCCAGACCTAGTCAAAAAAACTGTTTCATTTGTCAGACGGGGCAATGTGTTACACTTGACCAAACAAAATAAAAATGGAGGAAAATCAAACAATTTATAAAAACGACGGGAACTTATGGGATCACCCATTATATTCCGGTAAAATTATATTGAAATTTAAATAAACCACTTTATTAAATCAAACTCATGCTGGAATAATTTTTACTCCACATTATTATTTATATTTTCTTATTTGTGTATATTTCAGATAGTATCATAATTTCACTGAAATATACGTATATTTAAATATTTATCTCTATCGAAACGTTTAACCTTCACCTGAATTTTATGTTCATAAACAAATCATAAAGTATTCAGTCCCGATATTAAATTTACTGGTATAATCTGATATAATATAAGAAGCATGGCGATTTTAGTTTTAAAAATTCATGCGGTTTACGTATCGATACCAACCACATGATTTAAGTTGGTATGACCTTGACATCTGAGAGAAGTTTCATATGGTTTCACTTGTTAGTTAGTCCATTGTAGTTGTTAAAAAATTTTGTCGGAAATTTTTTAAAATGAACAAATTGATCGAACAAAGAATTTGCATTAATTTTTTTCTAAAAAACAAAATTTCTTATGCTAATACACTATAAATGCTAAGAAAAAATGTGCTGACATACAGTAACATAAAGACAGGCAAACAAATAATGTTATAGCAGAAAAAAATCATAGAGGTTTTCCAGACCTTTCAGGAACTCACATTAGGGAAGGGATGGAATTATTTCAGAGCGTTGTGCAGAGTTTATTGACATAATGGAATATTAAAGTGGAAAATAAAAGTAGATTCAAAATTCAAGCCAATTTAATTTACCAGGTGTGGCGGTTAATAATCCTTTTTTTTAAGAGATGGCGCTGGAAATAAGTGCCGATTCACAGTCTAATCTCTTATGTCGTTTTGTTGCTATTGCAAGAGCACGTTATGATTTTCTTATTCAATCAACAGAAAAACGCGAGTGGAAGCCGTCGTATACTTGTGAAAATTTACGGTGACAATGTCCCAACGCAATATACTTATGGGCGTTGGTTTAGACGATTCAAAAGTAGTGATTTCGACTTAAAACAAAGAATGCCCAGGTAAACCGAAAAAATTTGAAGATACCGAATTGGAAGCATTGTTGGAAAAAGACGCTATGCAAACTCAACAACAAATAGCAGAGAGTTTAAATGTTGGTCGCTGAACCATTTGTGATCGTCTGTTTGCCATAAAAAACTGTGTGCGATGTTTTGCTTTCTCGACATAAAAGAAAGACTTTTTTGCATTGCATCGTAACTCGAAATTGATATATTTCGAGACCCTAAAACGCAAAAAATCATGGGTTGACCCAGAGCAGCCATCAACATCGACCACAAGACCAAATCGCTTTGGAAAGAAGAATACTGTGCATGTGGTGGGATCAGAAGGGTATTGTGTACTATGAGCTTCTGAAACCAGATGAAATAGTTAATACCGTTCGCTACCGTCAAGAAATTATCAATTGGAACCATGCATTAATCGAAAAGCCCAGAATAGGTTACAAGACACGGGAAAGTAGCACGGATTGTGTAGCACGACAACGCCCCGTCACATACAGCGAAAACAGTCAGAGACACCATTTCTCCACTTGGCTGAGAACTCTTGCTCCGCTCTCATTGTTGTCCGCACCACTTGTTCTCATTGATGTATCCACGTTTCCATGAAACACTTCAACCATTAATGAGATGTCGAAAAATGGCTTGATGACTAGACCACCTCAAAAGATATACAGTTCTTCTGGGAAGGAATCCACAAATTGACAGATAGATGGGGAAAATGTGCAGCTAGCAGTGGCTCATACTTTGAATAAACCATTTGTTTTTATCTTTCTCCCAAATTAAACAGTGTTTTTAAAGAAACAAAATAAGTATTATTAACTGCCACACCTGATATATTATAATCACTAGGGAATAAAAAAAGTATGGGCGTTTTTTCCTATATCCCTAAATAATGGATCATACCTCACTTCTCAGAGGTTTAATCCAATTTCAACTTTTTGCTTCGACAAATAAACATTCCTTTAAAACATTATTCTTTTCATTCCAATAAACATTGCTTTAAAACTTTAGTCAAAACAAAATTATTTAAGACATTATTTTAAAAAAAGCTGCAAAGCGACTTTGGAACAAGTTTAATGGAATTTTGAAGGAAAAATTCACTTTCAGTTCTGATGGTAGGACGGTAAATTCAGAACTCTACTCAGCTCAACTTGAGAGAGTACATTCTGTTTTGGCCAAAATATATATCCAGCTTTAATCACCATAAAAAATTCTACTCTAGCAAGATCACACACTTCACATCTGACCACCTCAAAAATTGACGAATTGGAGTTTGAACTCATGTTGTGTTAAAATTTCTAGAGCGATACTTTCTTTAGATGAAGACATTCTGAAATACATGATTACTAGTGATGAGACATGGGTCTGTGCTAATATCCCAGAAACAGCTCAACAATGAAGCGAGTATCGGGCTAAAAATGAACCAAAGCCGAAAAAATCACGTTGAGGCCGGTCAAAAATCAAAATTATGTAAACAATTTTCATCAATTAGCGTGGTATCATCCACGAAGAGTTCCTTTCAACTAGTTAAATAGTTAATAAACGTTATTATTTAATTGTTATGCGCCATTTCGTGAGTTTATTCGAAAAAGAAAGTCCAGATTTGTGACAAAACAACTCATGGGTTCTACATTATTTTTTGCAATTTATTATTCGTCATTTTTTCGCTAAAAATCAAATAACACCATTCCAAAGCACTATATTCACCAGATTTGGCACCGTTTTAAGCAAATAGAAGCAATTTAACAAAGTTCGCTGGTCACTTTGAAAGAAATACCAGATGTCGAGTATAAAAACTATTTCAAAGACTGGAAAAAACTTTAGAATCTCAGTGAGAGGGGATACTTTGAAGGGGACAAAATAAATTTAGATGAATAAAGAAATTGCCGCAATTTAAATTGCGGAGAACAGATGATAGATGGACTAGACGAATCCTGGAATGCAGAGCCAGAACAGGACGAAGATCTAGTGGCAGATCCAGCACCAGATGGAGGTACAACATAAAGCGAATAGCTGGTACCCGCTGAATGAGAAAAGCAGAAAGCAGAAAAGGAGAAGGTCTATATCCAGCAATGGATCAACATATGCAATAGATCATCAAATTGCCCTATTTGACTGATGTTAAGTATGTTGTTTCAACGCTCGCGGATCATTTTTTTTATTATCTCCTCGTTTATTTCTAGTCCGCAAAGACGGCTTTCATCCTATATTGTTTTGATAATATAGGCCAGATCCTCGGCCTATACTGTATCTTATGTATCTTAATTTAGTTATTTTCATGTCGACAATACTGACATCACCACTCCAATCCTCGAGAACTCTGCGTATATAGGCTTTGTGTTTTATTTAAAATTAATCTTACCTTTTGGTTATCGTATTTGGTAGTCTAGACATTGTATATAAAAAAAACAATATATAAAGTCATATTTTACGAAGGTTTTTAGCCGCTTATAAGTTTCCCCTCTGTTAAAACAAATTATTTGCGTGATATGGCTACTCGCAATCCCGCTCGTTCCTTTAAAATATTGCCATAGTTGCCCTCGTTTTATAAAAACTAATGCTGCTTGGCTTTCCATCCATGAGGTTTTGAAGCCATTAATTTCCTTTTTACTTGATATAATCTTTGCTCCATAAAAGTAACATGAGCTAAAACGGGCAGTAAAAAAGAAAGAAAACTAAAGCAGTCATTATAACCATGTGAACTTGTAGCATAATATAGTACTTATAAAAAGTTAAACACCCAAGAAAATGAAAGCAAAATATGTATCGTTCAAAAAAGAAAACGTAACTTTTGCTTTAGATAGATACAATTAAAAATATGTTTAGTTAATCCAAATAAAGTCTGAGACAAAAAGATAGGACACCCCTGTTTTCTGCACCTATTCTGTCTGGCCTATTTGTTTCACTACCAATAGTGTCAGCTGGTGTAAACTTGACATAAGCAAAATATTTCTAACCTTTTTTGGAACATAAGATAAGAGCGTGTAATTCTGGTAAAAGGTAAACATTGACGACTTTTCAGGCCGATTTACTGAGCAGGTAAATTCAACAGGAAGCTCTGTTTTATTTTTCTTAACCGTTCCTACGAGAGTCATCCTGAAATTCTTCTTTAGGTTTTCTATTAACTTAAAACTGGTAACCCAATTATCACTAGTTTCGTTCCTTTCACTTCCTCTTACGTGTTCACACATCCGTTCCACAACAGCATCTAGTGAATTATTTACCTCCCAAGGACCCGCAAGTATTGTCGCTAATCTCAAAGAAGAGATTTACCACTAAACACCAAATCACTTTTTTGAACTTCTCGAACATGTTAGCATCATTTAGAGATGATTCTGTCAATAGATTAAATCATCTCCTGATGATGCTAACATGGTCGAGAACTTTAAAAAAGTGATTCGGTGTGTAGTGGTAAATCTCTTTGAGTTTAATATGCTTCCAAATTACAAGTATAAAAAACTTTGGGGTTACAAAGAGCATAAATTATTCCGTATTTGTTCGTTTTATTGGGTATGTATTGACGGAAAATAAATGTCTAATTTTTTGTTAACTATTACATAATGAAAGGGTGTAAATGCAGTGTTACATTTTTCTGAAAAGATCTCAAAAATATCTCGAATCGCTGCCAATCTATCAAACTATTTTCTAGTTTCGCGAGTTTCAAGATCGTCAAGCCGCAAATGTCGCAGTAAGAAGCGAAATCTTTGTAGAGACATAGTAAACTGAAATATCTCGATACCAGTGCTATCTACACCCCAAAGATCTTCATTGTTCCAGCCAAATAGAGCCCAAAGTATGCTTGAATTTCAACGATGTCAGTAGTTTTAGCATCACGTTCCCGAGAATATCGATCTTGAACAGCTTGGATTTCTTTATTTGTATTCTCTAATACAATTTGTAGTCAATTTTCTGGAAATTTTTTGTTAACTATTACATAATGAAAGGGTGTAAATGCAGTTTTACATTTTTCTGAAAAGATCTCAAAAATATCTCGAATCGCTGCCAATCTATCAAACTATTTTCTAGTTTCGCGAGTTTCAAGATCGTCAAGCCGCAAATGTCGCAGTAAGAAGTGAAATCTTTGTAGAGACATAGTAAACTGAAATATCTCGATACCAGTGCTATCTACACCCCAAAGATCTTCATTGTTCCAGCCAAATAGAGCCCAAAGTATGCTTGAATTTCAACGATGTCAGTAGTTTTAGCATCACGTTCCCGAGAATATCGATCTTGAACAGCTTGGATTTGTTTATTTGTATTCTCTAATACAATTTGTAGTCAATTTTCTGGAAAGAAATACCGCCATAATGACAATTATTTTAGACGGGGTAAATGGGTAACTAAATTTTCTGATCGGGTTCTCACATATTTTGGAGAACAGTGTTTCCTCCATTTGGTAGTTTGGCTTTTACCTATGAAAAATGGCCCAACAGCTTCTTGCAAAACACCCGATTCATTGTCTGAAATATCCCGTTTACTATATGTTTCATGTACATCCAGCTCAATGGCCTCTTCTTCCTCCATCATATTCATCAATTCCTCTTCGTAAGAGGATTGGAAACATTGTTCCATTAATTTATGTTGCCACTCTTGTTCTTTTTCATAGGACGCCATTTTATAATGTATATGTGTAACAGTGACAACAAAAAAAATAGCGACAAGAA
This sequence comes from Cosmopolites sordidus, assembly GCA_031761425.1. Taxonomy (NCBI): domain Eukaryota; kingdom Metazoa; phylum Arthropoda; class Insecta; order Coleoptera; family Curculionidae; genus Cosmopolites; species Cosmopolites sordidus. The sequence goes on from JARFXV010002296.1 coordinate 99,141, forward strand.
CATACCTTATCAAAAGAACACAAAAATAAATGAATATGTTTTGTTACGTCAGTAGTCGCTGCGGATTCTTAGTCGGCAATCTCGAATTATACATCAAAGCCAGCTTGGCTCACTCAATCGTCTACTAATACACGCTTTTCCCGAAAGGTATTGAAAAGCGCAACACTTGAAATGGAAATGCAATGGGAGTGCAATGGAAATTATTGTTGAAACAAAACCGATGCGGAGCGACAGTTCATGCGCGACTACTGAAAGGTACTGAGTTCAATGTGAGCGATGCCCGTAGTCTAGGAGTTTTAACTCTTGAGTTACTTACAAAATCGGATGCAGAGAGATTTTCGTTATGTTCAACTGTTGAGAGCCACGACGAACTGAGGTTCTCAGATTTTTGAGAACATATTCGCGTACTCTAGCGATATTTTTCTTGGGTCGAGCACTATGTGGACGCACTGGCACCTATAAATCAACAACCGATCCAGAAAATTCAAATTTCCGAATAAGACTGTGAATTGCATTGGTAAATGGAATATGATTACACTAAAAAAGTCATCGAAGTTTACAAGTTGTTTCCACCCAAGAACGGGAAATTTCGTAGTAAATTTGCACAATTCAAACAGGTTCATTCGTCGTAAAATGATTCATAATTAAATTTCCGTGTCTCTAGCTGACACATGCGAGATATAACATTTCTAGGTTAGGCCGTTGAAAAAGGGCGCTGAATATAATTCCTGAAGTATCTAATGGAACTCCTTCTATTTATATCGTGTTCATGCTCGAGTGCACATTAAGCAACATGCCAGGTGTAGCGATTAATAATTCTTATTTTTTCTTTAAAAAAACACGTTTAATTTGAGAGAAAAATAAAAAATGGTTTATTCAAATTATGCGCCATCGCTAGCTGCACATTTTCCCATCTTTCCGGCAATTTATAGATAGCCTCCCAGAAAAATCATCTTTTGAAGTGGTCCAATCATAAAGAGCCATTTTTCGACATTTCCGTAATTGTTGGAGGATTTCATGAAAGTGGGTGGGCCAGCGATGAAAACAAGTCGGAACGGGGGGGGGGGGGGGGGGGGGGGGGCTCAAGAATTCCCAGCCAAGTGCAGAAATGGTCAACTTATTACGGTCGGTTCACAGTTTGATGTCTTTTGTCTTTTTTTTTGCTACGAAAGTACTTTTCAAAACACCATTAATGTTTAAACGATTTCGAGTTAGCGTCAGATTTTTTTCGTGGGGTAAACGGAAAAAGTTGAAAGACCAAGAACTGTCAAGTTAACCAAACAAAAATGAAGTTGTCAAATTGCCAGCATTGTTGAAAGAAGACGAAACACAAACTCAACACCAAATGGCAGAGAGATTAAATGTTGGTAGCCGAAACGATGTGAGACGTTATGGTTTCTCGGCATGAAAGAAATACATTTTTGCATCGGACCGTGACCGGAGACAAAAAATTGATATATTTCGAAACCTCAAAACGCAGAAAATCGTTGGTTACCCCTGGATGACCATCAATATTTTTGGAATGAAGGCAATGCTGTGCTTTTTTGGTGGGATCAGAAGAATGTCGTGTACCACGAGCTTCTGAAACCAGGTGAAGCATTTAATATCGTTCGCTACCGCCAACAAATGATCAATTGGAACCATGCATTGATCGGAAAACGCCCAAAATGAGCTACAAGATACGGAAAACTGGATTTTGCAGCCCAACGCCTCATTACACAAAGCGAAAGCGGTCAGAAATACGATTTCTGCAATTGGCTGGAAACTTTTGCTCCACCCGCCATATTTACCAGACTTGGCCCTTTCCGGCTATCACTTGTATTCGTCACTGGCTCACGCACTTTCCATGAACCACTTCAACAATTACGGAGATGTCGAAAAATGGCTTAATGACTAGATCACCTTAAAAGATGTATGCTTTTTCTGTGAGGGCATCCACAAATTGCCAGAGTGATTGCCAATATGCAGCTAGTGATCGTGCATACTTTGAATAAACCATCTTTTACCTTCCTCCCAAATTAAGCATGTTTTTTTTTTTTTAAATCAGAATTATTAGCCGCCACATCTGGTAAACAAGGCAAATCACGAAATTTACCGATATAATGAAATAAAACAAAAGAAAAAATAATTCAACCTCAATGTTCACTGTCTTTTTCATAGCATTGTATTTAAATTACATTAGAAGATAAATGAAAACTTCTAAAAACCAAAATTTCCATATTAATATACTTACTGTCTGTTCTTGATGCACAATAATTTATTTATACTTGATTAATGAACAAACATTATAATCTTATAACAATACTCAATAATTTTCGTTACAAGTTGTTTATAATGACGATTCTTTCATTAGTTACATCAAAAGGAACGGATCGACAAATGGAAACCCAACTTCCGCAAATAACACCAACCAACCAGTTCAAGGTAAGCGAATTAAGAAAATAGTACTTAAATTTTTTATGCGTCACATTTTTAGTGATTCAAAATCACAATGGAAAAGCTGCAGCTGTGTCAGCAGTGCCGAGAACCAAAGTAAAAGTGTCAGGAGGTACACAGACTTGCTCTAGCGATCTACAACAATCACACAGTAAGTATACTAACATCCGTTCGTTTCAGAAGAATATATGAGGTGTATTTTCTAAGTTCTGTTTGAGAATGAGAGTGAGAATTTTGGAGCCATTTATAGCCGTATGGTCTGTCTGTGTGCTGAGCTGTAGATGTTTATGATGTTTAAGAAAATGGAGTAGCCCGTCTACTGAGATACGATCTGTAATTCGATTCTTGAGTGCAAGAAACTTGGCAGCAGACGTCAGATTCGTGAGATTCACGGTGATAAGTCAGATTTGTGAGATTTACGGTGATAAGGCTATGAGTGACACTAAAGTTCGAAAGTGGGTGAGAATGTTCAAAGACGGTCGGGTTAATGTACATGATGAGCCACGCCCTGGCCAACCTTCTATGATTTCTGAAGATTTGCTTCGTGAAGGGGACAACAAATCACGATTTCAAACCGACAAATCACGATTTCAAAGTTATCAAGTGAATTTCCACAGGTTTCAAGGTCAGTTTTATGCACCACAGTTTCGGAAAAACTGAATTATCAAAAATTTTATTATCGGTGCATTCCAAGGGTGCATTCCAAGACTGGATCACAAAACAAAGAAATTGGGCTGTGCTTTATCGTTTTTGATTCGATACAGTGATGAAGTAGATGAATTGTTAGACCACATCGTTACAGGAGATGAGACTTCGATGTCTCACGTGACTCCTGAGTCCGAGCAATAGTGAATATAATGGCGACACACCTCGTCGCCAACCAGACTGAACGCCATACAGACAACTTCTGCCCGAAAGATCATGGCAACTGTCTTTTGCGACAGGAAAGGGCTTCTGTTAGTAGATTTTATGCCGACAGGCACAACAATCAATTCTGATGCGTATTATGTCACATTGAGTAAACTCCGGTGTGCCATACAAAACAAGCGGCGTGTCCCACTGTTTTCCGTTATGATGTTGCTCCATGACAATGCAAGGCCACATGTTGCTGCACAAACACTAATCACGTCTTTTGAATGAGAAGAACTGGATCATCCACTTTACAGTCGTTCAACGACGACGAAGAAGTTAAAACTGCAGTCATGGTTTGGTCATCTTGATAGCCATCAGATTTCTTTGACGTCAGAATTCAAATCTTGTTGAGCGGAATGACAAATGTTAATAAAAATGGAACTTATGAGAAAAGTAGATAAAAGTATGTAGAACATGGAAAAAAAATATATTTTAATGATATTTATAGTATTTTTCTTCTTACTAAAAAAGGGACCTTATTTAAAAAATGCGTAAAAGTGTACGACGTAAGTAAATAAAGTCTCTCTCCCAGTCCTTGATCCGTCTAGGGGTTTAGTGGCATTATGTTGTCGATATTTGCACGGTTTGTCTCCGTGCCTTTCTATCTTGTGCCAATCTGATCTAACTATCGTACCAGTGCCTGCATTTGATCGATCCATTGAGTCGGTGGTCTGTCTCTTAAGCTGGCATCACACATTGGCCCACATGACGAGATATTTGATCCAACGTTGACTGTTCTTTCACACATCACAAGTGGGCATCCACAAATTGCCTATACCCTTGCCACATCATCAGTTCACAACAAACTGAGCCAACGTCACCATCACTGATAAAACAAAGTAAAAACTCGTTCCAAACGAGTGAGAAAAACCAATGTGTGGATGGGAACTTGAGATATGTACCAGCATGCGCCAGTTCCTTTGATATGATGCATAAAACCGAAAACCCTTCGGCAAGTGGCCAACGTAAACACCAACCTCCGCCAGCACCTTCACAAGCGCCAACTTTACCATCCACACAAAGTGACGCTTACCATATCGTATGGCCAATGTGTAGCGCCGGATTTAACCTTCACCCATTGACTGATGACGATGTAAATTTGATTGATGATTGATGATGATATAAATTTATAACTCTGTATCATAAATTTGCCCACACCATTCGTTAATTTTGTTATGTGGCCAAAGTATTTCAGGTATTTTTGACCGATCATTTCAAACAGCCAGTTTCTGGTCTTTAATTCGTTCAAGTTGTAAACAAAGTAACGAAACTGATTTTTTATATATTTTTTTATTCTTTTGAAATTGCAATTCTACATTCTTTCTTTCAAAGTAGTTTTCTTGGTTAGCCACACCGAGCTAGAGAGAGACGGTTTGTTCATACTTCATAACAGTGCTAGAACTCAGATACCGGAGTAGCCTTCAGCTGATCGGTTACGGCCCTTTTAATGTTCTCCATTGTCCCAAAAATGAGGTACTTTCAGGGGAACTTTCAATTTTGGAAAAAGCAGAAAATCACAAGGACTCCAGTCTGATGAAGAGGGAGGCTGCGGGGATCTTTTTACTTGCCGAAAGTCTCAGATATTGAAATCGTTGGGTGGAAAGGTGGATTGTCGTGATGCAGCACCCTGGTGTTCCTCTTACACGTATGACGCTTTTTCGAAGTCTTAACCTCTCGGTGAAATGCTGGTTTGGCTTTGACGTGCAAATTTCTTATGGACGATCTCCTGGCTATCAAAATACATTGGAGGGCACATGTTTTGTCTATTGGTGGTTGGACTCATCAGGGTACAGACATATGCTCTCTCGCCAAGAATAGGGAGTCCCTCTCCACAATCAAACAACCCATATTTTCGCCGACCTCTCGTCGGATGGCTTATAAATTGAGTTTTTTGACTTCTTTGGACAGCGTCCAACGAGAAAACAGTAGTCAGGAGTTATACACCCCCGACTGTTGGGTCCCACAATCTCATGTGGAACGCACAACAACCTGCGTCTCCGCCATAATGAGCAATGGTTAGTTGCTTGACCGAGAGGAAGCCCCACCCATCGCTTACATTGGAGGGCACATGTTTCGTCTGTTGGTGGTTAGACTCATCAGGGAACCAACATATGCTATATCGCCAAGAATAGGGAGTCCCTCTCCACAATCAAACAACCCATATTTTCGCCGACCTCTCGTCGGATGGCTTATAAATCGAGTTTTTTAACTTCTTTGGACAGCGTCCAACGAGAAAACAGTAGTCAGGAGTTATACACTCCGACCGTTGGGTTCCATAATCTCATGTGGAACGCACAACAACCTGCGTCTCCGCCATAATGAGTAATGGTTAGTTGTTTGACCGGAAGGAAGCCCCACCCATCCCTGGACGCTGTCCAAAAAAGTAAAAAAACTCGATATATATATATATATATATATATATATATATATATATATATATATATATATATATATATATATATATATACAGGATCGCTATCTTGTCTGGAAATGGTCAAATATCGGAAACGGTCACTTTTTAGATATATTTTCTTTTTTTTTGTCGCATATTTGAATGCTCTTTCCAACCATGCCAAATTCAAGTACTGTTGTCATTAAAAAAAGAGATAAAAAGAGATAAAATTAAAATATACCCAAAAAGTGGCAAACATTTCCTGACGTTTATATACAATATTTTATTAAGAAATCTCAAAGCGGTCTCGAGATATTTGACCGTTTCCATACATAATAGGGACCCTTGGTCTCTGGTATCTACCTAGAGATAGGCGAGTTATAGCCGATTCGGCTTAGACATTGACAAACTACCATCCAATATGGCCAATTTATATGATCATGACTTTGGTCATTCCTTCATCCACTTCTCCATGTATTCCATTATATTCCATGTAATAAGTGTTTCGTTTAATAATGTCGATTTTGCCAAAAGATGACGTTGCTAATACACTTGTTAGTACAGACTAATGATGTCTATGACGTTTTGGAGACTAAAGATACACCATCAAAAGTTAGTTCATTATTAATGGTCATTGTAAAAAAAACAGATGATGTCGAATAATGTACCAAAGAAAGACGTTTTGCGGAGAAATTTCAAAACCTGCTTTTACTTGAATGAAGGAACGACTAAAGCCATGACCATATAAATTGACCATGTCGAATGGAGGCTGCAATCACATACAGCCACGCCATCCTGTGGTAAACGATCGCAGTAGTCACACTGTGCGAAACCGTTTGTGACTCGTCTAACCTCGGGTAAGTAAGAATGATCGAAAAATTGTGAAAAAGTATTAAAAAGCTAAGGAAGTTCACCAGTGCTCCACGTTGTATATATATATATATATATATATATATATATATATATATATATATATATATATATATATATATATATATATATATATATATATATATATATATATATATATATATATATATATATATATATATATATATATATATATATATATATATATATATATATATATATATATATATATATATATATATATATATATATATATATATATATATATATATATATATATATATATATATATATATATATATATATATATATATATATATATATATATATATATATATATATATTGGTTGTTGTTGGTTGCTTGACCGGGCAGGAGCCCCACCTATCCCTTCAACTGGATGATATATGTTTCGTCTCTCGAGGTTCAGATTCTTCAGGGCGCCGACATATACCCGACCTGTGGACCCTATCCACAGCCAACAACCCATGTTTTCGCCGACCTCCTGTCGGATGGCGTATATATGTACTGTTAGATTTTCTTGGACTGCGTCCAATGAGGCAGCAGTAGCTGAGTGTCATCACACACCCAACCGTTGGGTTCCACAATCTCATGTGGAACACACAACAACCTGCATCTCCGCGTAAATGAACACTTAAAACCCAATACATGTTTTTCCATCCGTGAAACAGTACGCACAAACATACTGCCAAATGAGATTTTGGCGAAACGTCGTGACTGTTCACAGAACGAACGAATCGACACCCAGTGTTCAAAAAATAATGAAGTGCACTCGTGGAGAAAGGTATTAAAAACAAAGAAAATACACCCGCACCCCACGTTGGTGCTTTGTCGTTCCCCCATCCGCCATCCAAAGCACCAGCAAGTGTCTCCCAGGACCGGTTTCTGGTATCAAGCCGTCATCAGCTGGGCTCAAGCTGAATCCCCGGAGAGCGGATGAAGGGAACGACTAAAGCCATGATCATATAAATCGGCCATGTCGAATGGTGAAGCGCGGGTGTATTTTCTTTGTTTATAATATCCTTCTCCACGAACCCACTTCATTATTTTTTGAGCAGACCTGTTGTACTTACCCGAGGTTAGATGGGATGGGGGAACGACAAAACCCCAACGTGGAGCGCGGGTGTATTTTCTTCAGTGCCGACTGTCCACTATCCTTCTCAAAGAAGTTCCCTTCATCCGCTTTCCGGGCGTTCAACTTGAGCCCAGCTGATAACGGCTTAAGACCAGAAACCGGCCCTGTGAGATACTTGCTGGTGCTTTAAATGGCAGATGGGGGAACGACAAAGCACCAACGTGAAGCGCGAGTGTATTTTCTTTGTTTCTATTATATACACAGCTAAGTGCCGCCTGTCCACTATCCTTCTCGAAGGCTCCCTGTTATACACTGAGATCAGTCCACGACCTTCTAGGCCTTCCATATTTCCTCCTACCTGGTGGAGCTTAAACAGTTTCTTAGACCTTCTATTGTCCTCCATCCTCATAAGAGGACCAAACTATCACAACCTTTATTTTTTTGATACGATTTATAATCGTGTCTGTCGCAGTCATTCGGTTACGGATTTCGATGTTAGGTATATGATGTAATCGGGATATTCTTACGCTACGCCTAGGATAGTCGGTTTTAATAGCAGTAAATCTGTATTAATAAGACAGAGTTCAAATCCGTAATATATTACGGATTCTACGAGGACTTGGCCTAATCGTTTTTTTTTTATTGTATTTTAATATTTTTTTATCCCAACAAACACAATTGAGACAGCCAACAATTTTCTTGCCCTGTTGTTTGCGATGCGAGTGTTGTTATCGTCAATAAGCACTTCAAATTTCGTTTCACTGTTGGTCACCAAATATTCTTTTTTTTTTGCGTTTTTGTTCTTTGATTTACTTATTTTGACATTTTCCGACGGCGTGGCTCTGGCGCTTCGTTTCCGGATCGTATTCAAAAACCCAAGACTCGTCACCAGTAATGACACGTTCCAGAAAATGAAGTCCATTTTCAATTTGCCAATAAAATGTTTTCCTCCTGTTGTCATTTTGATCCTGCGAAAGGTTTTTTAGAACCATTTTCTAGTAGAATTTGTACAACCCAAATTAATTGATCAATACATCCCAAATTCATTGATCAAAATATGGTGAACGGTTATGCCAGTTCAATTCAACTCTTCCCCGCTCATTCTGGTCGTCAACTGACGATTAGCACGTACATGATATCATATTATGTGGACGTTTTCTGCATTTCTTGCAGTTGAAAGCTTTTAAATAATGAACTGTAAATAAACTGGTCGACAGATAGCACCAATACTCAAACGTAACAGATAGATTATTTGGAACCAACTTTATAACAAAAATTTATTATCATACCTTTTACGCCCGCGTTTTAAATAAACAATTCCCCTTATTTATTTTACAGAATGTACAAACGACTAACCATTTGTTATTTTAGAACCGTCCCCACCACAATTCAAGTCATACTCGTTAACAGGCAACACCGCCAACCAGCTCTCACAGTCTGTAAGGGAACGCCTGATGATGGGCTCCCAAAGTTTACCTAAAGGTGGAGTGCACCAGGAGTACGGACTGGTTATGAGACAAATGAGACCGAAAGCTAGTGATGGCTCGTTGAGCGATACTCAAGCAATCGAAAACTGTAGTCCGTATGCCCCATGGCTACGTCATAGGTGAGTTAGTTTTATTAAGTTACTGTACAAAACTTTATTATCTAATTATACAAAATAAAGGAGTTTTATATATAATATAAATGTTTATGTCGTATATAATAATATGAGGTATTCTTTTAGCAATACCTATTCAGTGGCACCAAGGCTTTCCGAAACGGACAGTATGGAGAGCCTCACCAGTCTTCCAGGTCACAGAAGCAGCCTTACACATACCCGCCTTTTAAGAGACTCACCTTCCAGATTGAGCAGAAGCAATAGCATAAGGTAAAAAAAACAATTCACTGAGGTAAACTCTTCTTTTAACTTTAAGACACTATCTTTGAAAATTGAAACTATTTTTCTGTGAACAACAATATACAAATTTTGTTTCTATGAACAGCTATCTTCGTGACAGGACGTTCCCCAGGTAGAAAATAAATAATAACAAATTGGTGTGTGCTTACTACATTCACTATGTTCAAATAATTAAATGTGTTTTAAAATTATCGGAATGCAAATAAGAGAAACAAAATATCGGCCTCAGGACACCTATAGGCCTTAATTATTTTTGTATTTTGGGTTGCTTGCTTTTGGATTTCATTTAAAGTATTTTAAAATGTTTTAAGCATTAATATAAATTATGAGATATATAATAAAAAATATGCACATATGTATTCTTGCATAAATAAGTACAGTAACTAATCAGAGTACATTTCAGTCAGAAGATTAAAGCTTGTTGTTGCATGCAATTTTTTATTACATTTGGATCCATTATATACAGTAAATTAAAGGCTCTACATTTAATATACATTATCAACAAATCAAAGTATATTAAAAAACGTAATATAATTAAATTAGCTAAAAAGTTGGTAATAAATACAAAAAAAAACAGTCTAATAAATTGATGAATCTGATAAGCGAAGCCAGGCCACTTAATATATACAAGCGTTAGTAACCTGACAATTTCAGTGGTTTTGGATGTCACTAGTTCTAGAAACTTGTGTATGTTAATAGGTAAAAATTGTAAGCAACTGGATCTATCAGTTGAGAGATTGAGAGACTAAACATATCGCTAGAGGAATAACATTAAATGTGTGACAGAGTGAATGGATCTGATCGGTAGTAAGATTAAAGATATGTAAACAATCCATTGTTAATGAGGTTGTTTTTGAGATCTTTTGCTGAGCACCTTTTGATAGTTGACTAGGGTGATCTTTCTTTCGCTTATAAGTTCAGCTACACAATTCTTATTAATACTTTTACATCAAAAGGTTCCAATTTACTTTCTTTGTTATCATATTTCTCATTTTTCTCTTATATTCATCAGTTAAACATTGCGTATCTTGAGTTGCATAACTAATCATGCTAATATTGAGCCAATGGAATTGTGATGATTATGGTTTGAACTTGAAATGTAATAGATTACAGTAAATTTATATTACAAATTAATACAACGGATATATTTATTATTTTTATATTATATTTATTTTAATTTTTTGTTATATTGATAATTTGTTTAAAAATTTGACCTGTTGACGCTCACAAATTCTTAAAACTATGTTTGGGACCAACCGTATACAAATTCACTCACCATTCCATTATTTAATTCTTGATAGCTTACTAACTCTTATGAACCATAGGGTTGCCTGATTTCAATCGTTCGAATCTTTCATTTGTTATACTTTTTCTATATCTATCATACAGTCTTACAAGGGCGTGCCTTCTTACAAGGGCACCTGGGAGGGCAAATATGGAATTTCCTGTAGGTAAATAATTCAATATAGAAATGTAAATGTAATAGATTAGGTGCTTACGCAATTAATTAAATATTTATTTCAAAAGCAATTTTCGTGGATCTCCTGCAACTTTTAAAAGTTCACTTATTTAATTGTAACTCGTAATGTAACTCAAATAGTTCTGAATGAAAATTTTGAAATACCTATAAATTTTACTTCATCTACTACTACATAAAAACAACAGTGCTTAGGCATAGGTACATAATTAATCAGCTAAAGATATGGAAGGCAGAAAAAACCCAGGGGTGGCAGTCCAGGTCCAGTTCATTAACACGTGTACATGTCGGATTGCCCATAATATGTATGCTAAATATAAAAACATGTAAAGATATATTAATTATCGTTTTATTTTAATTACACTATATCATTTTTGAAGTATATTAATTATTAGTCTTATTACTTATTAATTAAGATAGGAACCAATGGCAGCTCGTGAGGGAGGGCGTTGGGACGCCGCTCCTCCAGCATTTATCACAGTAAACAATTTTTCAGAGCAAAACACCATATTTCATTTCCATTCAGTTTCTTTCCTTTAACTCATTTTCCTAGTTCGCCTCCTGTATAGGGTTTCAATAACACTAAAAGTAAAAAGGAGGAAGGGGAAAGCAAAAAAAACTTCAGCAGCACTATTTTCTTCTACACCTTCCCACTTTAAAAACCCACGAGCCGCCACGGATAGGAACTAATATTTTTAAAGGTTTTGATTAGAATTGATAGGGAATCTGGCCTGTACGTGCTTATAGGCTCATGAAAGTCTCAGCATTTTGTGTTGCCTATGATAATTCTTAGTAAAATTTTTTAATTTTTTGAATCTTAGTTTTTATCTATTTCAATAATATGTTGTCTTAATTATTTTTTATATCATCCACATTTTTCACTATTTCTAAAATATTAGTTAAATTTGTAAAGTTGCTACTTCGTTTTCAAAAATTTAATTATTGTGTTTGCGTTACACCTCATTTGTAATGAATGAATGAACCTTGACTCTATCTAAAACTTGAATATTTGAATTGTATGCTAGCATTTTATTAGCATAAAATAATGGATTGTTTCATAAATTCCCGTCGTTTTTATAATTCGTTTGATTTTCCTTCATTTATATTTTGTGGGTCAAGTGTATATATAATGCATTTGATAGTCCCTTTCTTACTCTAAAAAACTTAATTCAAATTAACTTTCTGGCGTTTGAAATGGAAATTCCAGCCGGTAATAAATTTCGACACTTGCGCTGTATATGAAGATGATGCTATGGACGTTCGGACAACTCGATATTGGTTTGTCAAGTTCATAAATGGCAACTTCGGCGCGAACGACACGGAACGCTCTGGTCGACCTTCCGACTTTGACTAAGATTGTCTTAAAGCGCTTTTGAAGGAGGACGGCCGTCAAACATGCCGAGAATTGGCTGAAAAGATGGACTGCTGCCTTGCAACAATTTCTCGACATCTTCAGTACATGGGAATAAATAAAAAACTCGGAGCTTGGATGACACACAACCACAACAAGCAAAATCGTCGCAACAAAGCTGCAATATGCGGCCTCAAGCAACGGTTCTTGTACTGAATCGTCACGGAAGATGAGAAATGGTGTGGGTGGCCACAAGAGACACGCCAAAACCGACAGTTAACACACAGAAAACATCGTCAAGGAGGCCCTAAATGATCTCGAATGGGAGGTTCTTCCGCATGCGCCGTACTTTCCAAGTCTTGCGCCAATCGATTATCACCATTTTCCGTCACTGTCCAACCAAAGGAAGGTTGGAACAATCATCTTCAACAACGACGACGACCTCAAAAACTGGCTTAAGAACGTCTTCAAGTCCAGATCCGGTGATTCCTGGCAAAAACTTTTTAATAAAAGAACGGTGGAAACTTATAGAACAACCCAATATATACTCAGGATAATTCACAGTATCTATTTCGTTTAATCAGAAAAAAATTTGAGACGTTCATTTTATAGTTTTTTTTTATGATTCCGCTGCGTATAACAATTAAATGTGAAGATTGCTTTGCCTGTCTTTGTCTTTAGGTACACTGTATGTATTCAGCAGGAACGACTTATTGATAATAATAACATATTGAAAATTGTATATTTGAACATAGTGAATCTAAATTTTTGAGATGAAAAAAGCTTTGCACACAATAAAAGGTGTTTCATTCTTATGCTTCATATTCAGGCTTCTCTCACGTGTTCGTTTCATTCACTTTGCTTTTATAAACATCACTTCAGTTTCTGGCACTCAGTATTTTGTTTTTGTTGGTACAATTATATTGTTTTGACAACACGTGATCAGAGACAAAAAAAATCAAAAGAAAAATAATGTTATTTCTTTTTTATTACAGGTCTACAAAATCAGAAAAACTCTACCCATCTATGTTGCACAGGAACACTGAACCGGAAGCTGAACCGTATTACTGTTTGCCAATTGGCAGCTTGTCTCATTGGTCGCAACCGACAAGCCCCGCCCCCAACAATGCTCGGTCATTCCCGCTGAGCCCAACTCATTCCGGAACTCCACGACACAACATTCCGAAAAATGATGAACGTATGTAGCAATTTATAACCATTAATTCCTCTCCATTACGTTTGAAAGAAACGAGCGATGTTTTGGAGACTCTGTTGCCCTCAGTGCAAAATTTAAAAAATAGTAAATAAACAAATATATAAATAATATCGACAAAAAATCAACCCTTAGGTTTTAGGGGAGTCTAATGGCAACTCAAGCTTGATTATTAATAAGACAGTTTACCTTCTTCAACTTCTAATACAGTCTTTAATTCTTACAGCATGTGAAAATGTAGGAAGTAAAAAATCTTGGAAAGCGCGGCATTATCAAACCGGTCTGAGAATAGCGTGCCTCGGTTTAATAATACCGTGCGTTATAAATAATAGCCGATATACGAGTCAATCAACATTCATCAATATAAACAGTAGTCGCAAATAAAATTTTTAGCAGTGTCTTTACCACTGCATTCTTTATAGATCCAGCTGGAACAACTGCGGCAACGAAACCATACTTCCTTGTCGCGGCCGAATTCTCCACATACACTGAAATATCATTAACAGCATCAGTATTATCATTTTCTTTGTATGTGTCCATGTCATAATAATCGTCGTCATTGCTTAATTGAGCCAGAAAAACTTCGTCATCGCTGCTAGAAATGAACATTCTTTTCTTGATAGTTTTTCTATATTTGCTAAGGCTTTTTTTATTCTAATGCAAAATTCTTCGTGAAGAACTAGCAATAGTTTCGGTTTCATTCGTAACATATGTGGTAATAAATGTTGCGGTTACTGTGTCATTATTCATTGAAGTTTGATTTCGAGATGTTAAGTCTTGCAATAATAAGAACTGATGTAAAGTCATCGTCACTGAACACGTTGGAATTTTTTAGATAAATGCCAGTTAGACTTAGGCCGCATTACGTTTTTTCCAGCGAGCGGTTAACCGTTATAACCGCGAAACCGCTCGAAACTCACATACCAAGACCCACATACTGCTATTTAAAACCGCGAAACTCGGTTGTGATTTTCACAGATTGAAGATGGATTTCAAGAGAGCAGTATGTATTGTTGATCCAATACTAAGAAATAGAAATAGAAGACGTCAACACAAATTTCAAATTTTAAAATCAGTCGCGGGAAAAAACCGCAAGTGCGGCCGCTGTATTAGTTTCCTTGACTCGCAAAATCACGCGGTTAAAAAGCACGGTGGTTTAGCCGTAGTGCGGCCTAAAGCCGGCCACAGACTTCGTTCTTTTTCATCCGTTCAAAACGCCGCGATTCAGAATGTCGTGCCAAAAACGCCAAAAACCGATGTGTGTGGTGAAAACCCGTCGTGTTGTATCGTCGGTTAAAATATCTGTTGGCGCTTGATTTTTGGAACGACGGTTCATCGGTTGTTTTTCCGAACTGTCAGTGTGTGGAGATTTCCTTCAGAATCGTCGATTTTTTTACAGTAGCGTAGAGTAGTGATTGTATACAGGTTCGCACGTGTTTCATTAATTTTTCATTCATTTAATTTTGATTAAAATGGACCAAAAAACATTAAACAAACAATTTATAATTGATGTTTTTGAAACCTATAGACAATTTCCTTGCATGTGACGTATAAAATCGGTTGAATATAGAGATCTGAATGAAAAATCAAGCTTATGAAGTAATACTAAAGATATACAAAGTAATAGATAACGATGCAACATTACAAAGAGTCAAAAACGAAAATAGATTCTCTACGTGGCGATTTTAGAAAATAATTGAAGAAAATAAAAAATTCGCAAAGGGTTGGAGCTGGGGCAAATGACATTTACCAGCCACATTTATGGTACTTTACATATTTTACATTTTTAATACATCAAGAAACTCCGCGAGGAACTCTTTCGGGTATTGATATTAATGATAACGATTTGGCAAATATGCCTAGTTCTTCATCCATCCTTAAGTAATTAAACCAATCTCCCGGCTCCATTTTCAACCCATTTAATAAATTAATACGGGAATATGTTTTTAGCTTTAAAAGCCATTCTTTCACCCATATTGTGCGCTGTTTTTTTTTTATTAATTTTATATAAAACAACCGCCGCTGCCACTGCTAGTACTTGCTTCCTCCTCATGACGTAATAATTTTGAGAACAACTGAAAATTACTGCTGGGTCAGATTCTAAATCACTCGTTTGGCGATTCAACACGATGTTCCGAATCGCGACGATTCGAACGAATGAAAAAGAACGAAGTCTGTGGCCGGCTTAAGGTTTACTTCGAATCCTTTTGCTGCTATGTCTATCGAAGCTACTCTCAAATCATTCATCATCGGCCTGTATCGATCCACTGCAGGATGAAGGCCTCTTCAGCATGCTTCCAACTTTCACGGTCCTGGGCTTTTCTCTGCCACGCGGGTCCAATATACTTAACGATGTCATCAATCCATCGTGCTTTCGGTCTTCTTCGCGGACGTTTGCGATCAAGCAGTATCCACTCCAGGATTGCCTTGGTCCGTCATCCCATCGCCTCGCTATATGACCTGCCCATCTCCATTTCAATTGCTTTACTATTCCAATGATGTCACAGACTTTTGTTTGTTCCCTGATCCATGCGCAGGACTTTCTGTCTCGTCTTGTAATGCGAAGCATACATCTTTCCATTCCCATCTCCTCCATTCCCATCCCTCTCACACTCTGTGATAAGCTACCTTCAGTGAACCATAAAAAGTGATGTCCAGTGGCTGCATCCTATGCGAAGATGCGGAGGTAATGATAGCATCTGGATCCCATTTTTGCGGAATTTTTCAAAAAGATCTTCGTTAATACATACTAGTTTTTGCTTTCATATTCAGCTGCAATGGGCCCTCCAGTCTTAAGATTTGATTTAACCTTTGGATATATGGCGTGGATATATAATCACGCGCACCGCTTGTAATTTTACCAACATGTTTAAGCCCTTTAGGCGTATAAATTTTGCCAGGCCTTGGTACAGTTGAAACTCTTATTTCATCAGCATTAAATATTTTTTTGACTGGATAAACATTCTTCTCCATTATTTCCCCTAAATTACGAAAAAAACAAATTAATTTCAGTATTATTAAAACCCTAACACTTTGTTCATACTCGTTGGCTCCGGAGCTCGCAAAGAGATCCCACGATTTCTTTTTAAGAAATTAGCATTTACCTGCCATGCATTTATCTGCTGAAAAAATGTTTTTAATGTTCTTTGCAACAGCAAATTCATAAGTTAGTTTGCGTAGCTGTTGTTGCGTAACCTCAAAAAATGTATCCAAAATAACAATATGGTCAGCTAACTCATTTTCATCATATTTTGAAAACGTTGCCTTCCGTCCCAGTCTCCTTTTTTAATTAACCTCATATAGAAGATTCTGAAAGCACAAACGCTCTTGCCACTCCTTTTATTTTCCTTCTAGCATGTACAGCGTATAAAGCCGCCTGCATTTGAAATGTGTCCTTATTTCTTTTTGTTGCACATTCAGTTATCTGTAAGGGAACAAACATTTTACAAAAGTAAAATACATAGTTGACAATAGCGTGCAATTGTCGAACTACGCTATTTTGTTTTGACACCACGTCACTATCTACGAATAAGATTTAAGCCATAAAAACTCATTTCTACTATATGTAACACAAATTATGCTTCAAAACTCATTACTACAATATAGTTCAACATGAAAAAAGATGTGATAGAGCAAATTTGTAGATCTATATGAAAGTGTGGAAATAAATATATCAGAGTTAGTTTGGTAGCTTATTTTATTGTTTTCCACCGCTTAATAAAAATATATACATTATCCAAAAATAAGAAAAACTATTCAGCAGTAAATGATTATTCTTTTTTCAGTTCATGGATCTTCGATCAGTTTGGTTTCAACTGCTTCCAGTTTGTATTCATCGGCCGAAGAGAAGCAGGCTCACGAGATCAGAAAACTCAGACGAGAACTGGGTGAAGCTCAAGAAAAAGTTCACACTTTGACATCCCAGCTGAGTACCAACGTAAGTACTGCACCTTTTTTTGGTTGTTGGTCTTTCTGCAGTGTCTATTGTGGATGATAAATAAAGGCACACTATGCCTTTCAAGGCATTCAATTAATATTTGATACAAAAAAAAATAATGGGTAGGTCCACCACGGTTATGTGTTTTGTACACGTGCTTGCAAGTAATAATCTTGGGCAGAAATGTACTGGGCAGAAATGTAATACTTGTACATAACATTGATCCTCAAACAATGTTATTCATGTTTTCTAAAGGTCGAAGCAGCAATATCCAATCTTGGCACTATTTTACTAAAACTTGAAACTGCTTCCTTCATACTAATAGCCTATTCTTTTTCTCATAGTATTTTAACACTTTCAACTCAGTATATCAGTTTTTATGTTCAAGGCACATGGATGCCAAAATCAGGACAACATTCAATTTGAATTTCCCGCCTTTCTATACCACTTGTAGAGGTCGCGATTGGCGTCCAAACAGCTTGAAGCATGTACTAAACACTTATAACCTCGAAACAGTCGCAATATTGAAACCAAGTGCAAAGTATAACCGAACAGCCACGATTGTCGAAAGTGTTCGCGCTGAGCGCTCTGCGTCAGAAATAATTCGTTTCTTTGGATATCCGAGATCCACTGTGTATGATGTCGTCGCGAAGTATAGTGAGTCAGAGAACTTCAATGAAGGTTTTGCAACACCGACAAGGAAAACTCACTCGAAGGAGCGCGTTGTCAGGACGCCCGACTTCATTCAACGGGCCTAGGAACTGATTTTTGATGATCCGGGGCAGTCGATCCGAAAATTGTCAGCAGTTGTCGGTGTGAATGAAAAAACTATGCGTCGAATGGTCGACGAGGACCTCCGCTACAAGTCTTACACAATTAAAGTGAGACAGATGCTTTCCGAAGCCGCTAGGACAAAACGAGTTGAACATTGCAATCTGGTTTTGTGTTCCTTAAGAAACTATCTGACGAATTTTTTTTTTACTGTCGGTGCAAAAATCAATCGAAGGAATGATCGATGGCTCGCACATGATGCTAAAGATGTTCCCATTGCTTCCAGAACAAAATTGTCGGTGAATGTTTTCCTGCTAAGCATTGTGTCCCATGAGGGTGATATCATGCCATCGCATTTCTTTAACAAAGCGGAAAATACTACAAAAGAAGTTTATTTGCGTGTTCTGACAAATGTAGTGAAGCCGTGGATGGAAACTGTGTCGTCTGGAAAGCCGTATGTTTTCCAGCAGGACGGTGCGCCCGCCCACACATGAACAACTTTTTATTTAAATGGCATTTTCAATAGTCAAAATTACAGATATTGGTCCGACAGTAATCCTTGTTGGGCTTACACCACCTCGTTTTACGCGAAATGTGCGGGATTATCTTCAAGAACTGCTCCCAGAAACATGGATAGAAAGAAGAGGTCCAGTTAAGTGGCCTGTTAGGTCGCCTGACCTCACACCTCTAGACTTTTTCCTGTGGGGTTTCTTAAAAGCTATATTATACTTAACCGCTCCTAATTATGTTGATGAACTGAAACAATCAATTCGGCGAAAAATTAATAACATTACGCCTAATGTGTTGGAAAATGTTAATAATAATATTGTAAAAGGGTTCATTATTGAATATTACAAGGAGGGCACCAGTTTGAGCATTTGTAAAAAAAATAATCATTGATTAATTTAGAAGAGTTATTTCTTATTGTTTTGTTATTTTAAACTGGTTTTTTTAGCAAAAAAAAAGTTGTATTGTTGTTGAATAACAATTGATTGTTCTAAAACGCCTACTACAATAAAGAAATGGGACATAACATTTTTTTGTTTAGAATTTTGAGATTTGTCAAATTATGTAAAAAAAAATTAGGTGTTTCAATTTAAAAATATTGTTTTAATAGCTACTGAAGAAATCTGACACCACCAGAAAACATTATTGGTAATTTTTTTTAGTCAAATTATTTCCTACAACTTTACATTTGGAAATACTAGTCTATAACTTTAAATAAAATAGTTGACCTGTCAGATCTTAAAAAATGAATCACTGAATATAAATTTACTAAGGAAAGAAGACCTCTTCAGCTATCATCAATTCATCCTCGTTCTCTTTTGAGGACGTTTATGATGAAGTGGTATGCATTCCAGGTTTTGGTACACCTGTTGTCACATCGCCTGCCTATTTTCATTTCAATTCTTTTACTCTTTTAATGATGTCACAGACTTTGTTGCTTCTCTGATCGATATGCAGGCGTTTCTGCTCCGTTTTGTAATGCCAAGTATATACCTTTCCATTTGTTTTTGTGCCACCCGAAATTTTTCGATTGATGACTGATGTAAATATTGTAAGGTAAGATTTAAGGTAACAATGTAAGGTTTCACTGTAGAGCGTATGTTAGAACTGACCGGACGCACTGATCAAATACTTTTCGTTTCAAACAGAACCACATACATCACTTCACTTCCTAGATGGTATCCTCTATCACCTTCCATTAAATTTTTTTAACCAAGATATATGTAGTGAGATACAACATCCAAATATGTAACATTATTCGTCCTTCGAAAATGTATTAAACGTGACCTGACTTTTTCATGTATCTTTTCAAGTTAAATGAATCTCCAGCTTTTTGCAGCTCTTGTAGTACTTTTGTAGCTCCTCTGGGTCTTGTGAAGAGATATAGGATTAAAATCATTGATTTTTATTCAATTTTCTATTGCCATGTTCGCAATCCACTTTCCGGAATACCTCTTCAAGGTTTCTAAATCATTCCGGGTGTCGATCCGTTGATTCTCGCCAAATTCTCATTTGACATTTTCAAGTGTTGTCCGTTTCGACTGAAGAGTCCAACTGAACTGAACGAAGCGAAGCGGACGACACTTGAAAATGCCAAATGAGATTTTGGCGAAACGTCGTGATTCTTCACAGAATTGACGGATCAACACCCGGAATGATTTAGAAACATTATCTACCATCCGTGAAAATATTAGATGTAATATATATATATATATATATATATATATATATATATATATATATATATATATATATATATATATATATATATATATATATATATATATATATATATATATGTATATCAATTTTATTTGCTGTCGAAAAACATTTATTTATTAAAGAAAGCTTAAATACTAGTCAGCAAAACAATTTCCATCATTTTCTAATGCTTTTTGCCAGCGTAAAGGCAGTTGTTCGATTCTCTTTTTAAAAAAGTCCTTCGATTTTTCATTGAAAAACTTTTCCAAGTGCATTTTCCCTTCTTCAACATTGTTAAATTTTTGACTTCTAAATGTATGCTCTAACGATCTGAAAAGGTGGTAATCCGGCGGCGCCAGATCTGGGGAATAGGGTGAATGAGGTAAAAGTTCCAATCTAAGCTCCCTTATTTTTTCCTGTCTTATTTTTGCAGCGTGAGGCCTCGCGTTATCATGTTGAAGGATCCTTTTTTTGTTATTGACCAAAACGGATAGTTTTTTTATGTGTTCTTGCTTCATTCCGAGGTTTCGGAACAGGTGCTTCTCCGGAAGAAAGTCATTGTCTATTTCGTTCAGGATTATTGCTAGCACCCTCATCTCCAGTTACAATTCGTCGCAAAAACTAATCGACTTCATACCGAGACAAAAGATACGCGCAAATGGTACGACGTTGATCGAGCACCGTCTCCGTCAATTCATGAGGAACCCAAATTTCTTGCCTATACAGTTTTCCTATGCGACGAAGATGATCCTGAACTGTAGACCATGGACAGCCAATCTTCAGTGATAATTCCTCGATTGTTTCAGGAGTTTTGAGGATTGTATATATATATATATATATATATATATATATATATATATATATATATATATATATATATATATATATATATATATATATATATATATATATATATATATATATATATATATATATATATGTATATATATATATATATATATATATATATATATATATATATATATATATATATATATATATATATATATATCTTCAGTAATAATTCCTCGATTGTTTCAGGAGTTTTGAGGATTGTATATATATATATATATATATATATATATATATATATATATATATATATATATATATATATATATATATATATATAGTATTTTGTTTTGAAGATACAGGGTGAACAAAATTTACGACATTAACAACATTTTATTATCAAAAAGTACATGTAAAGTTGCTCAATTTACAATAAATGTTGGAAATGACTTCCTCCAGCCTTGATACAAGCATTCAATCTTCTCGTCATTGACTGGCGAACTCTTTCAAACACACCAGGGTCGTTTCTAATTGAGTTACACCCAACAATTATCCGATTTCGCAAATCATCCAAATTCTTCAATGGAGTAGCGTAAACTAATGGCTTCAGATATCCCCAGAAGAAATAATCCAGGGCGTTTAAGTCTGGAGATCGAGCAGTCCATGCGTGTGGCCCACTTCGACCAATCCAGCGATATCCGTATGTTGCTGTTAAAAAATCACGAGCAACCAAACTGAAATGTGGTGGTGCACCATCGTGCAAAAACCACATATTATGCCTTGTGGCCAATGGTACATCTTCCAGAAACTCAGGCAGCGTTGCTTCCAAAAAGTTGCGATACACCTCGCCAGTAAGTCTTTGTGATAGAAATACTGGTCCAATTAGATAGTCACCTACAATTTCAACCCAAACATTCAACGAGAACTGATGTTGAAAACTATGTTCGCATACCTCGTGCGGATTTTCATGTGCCCACACATGGTTATTATGAAAATTCCTTATTGCGTTTCTTGCGAAAGTGGCTTCATCGGTGAAAAAAATTTGTGTCTGGAATAGAGGGATGCGAAGTAAAGTTTGCAATATCCATTGACATAATGCAATACGTGGAGGAAAATCAACAGGTAGTAGTGCCTGAACGCGTTGAATGTGGTATGGATACAACAAATTGTCCTTAAGAATTTTCCAAACTGTTCAGTGGCTAACATTTAAAGTATTTGCAATTTTTCGCGTAGAACTACCAGGCTCTTCCACTATCATGTCCAGCACATTCTGTTCCAATTGTACCGTTCTTACAGTCAATGATCTTCCTGACTCTTCAGTTCACTTTCAATGTGCCTGTTTCACGATGACGTCGATGAAAGTATTCGAAGATTTTTCGGTCGGGGATATTACGGGCTGGAAATCGTTCACTGTACAATCGCCTAGCTTGTAATGCATTGACATCAGCACGTCCATACTTGAAGTGCATGTCAGGCATCTCGGCGTTTGTATACATTATAATAGAAGAAAATTTTAAAAAAATTATACTTAATAAACTCATTGACGTACACCCTACCTTTATTTACATTAATGATTTCAACAAATATCGAATATGGTTGTCGCTAATTTTGTTCGCCCTATAGCTTCGAAATAAAGGGGTTTTTCAAAAATCATTATAGGACAAGGAATAACCCCTTGCATTTTTGCCGCCTGTTTACCTAACACCCCTATATATTTATATTTATATATATATATATATATATATATATATATATATATATATATATATATATATATATATATATATATATATATATATTTCGTATGAGACGCTGATTATGACATTTGATGCAGTAAAAGAAAACTAGCAATAAATATACATTGAAATTTGGATATTTGGATATAAACATAAAAAGAAAGGAAAAAAAATAAAATCAAACATAAACCAAGTATGAATAAATATAGATATATCACAAACAAAGCACATAAGGTCAAAATATCTTAAATATATACCGCATCTACACACAGAGATCCAGCTAAAGACGATGTACTTAGACGATTATACAACGGCGTTGAGATCGTCGAACTATTTCAGTGCAGTCTGCGTGACATCATTGAGTTCCCGTAGGCTACCTGGGAAACGTCCCTAAGGGCAGAAGTTCACCAGATGGTTCATTGTTTGATGTGGGTCGCCATAGTCACATATAGGGGAAGTCACCATCGTCCATTTGTGCGACCATCATCCATGTAATTGCATCTGCCATTCTAAATCTGTCCATTCGCTTCCAGCCCCCCCCCCCCCCCCCCCCCCCCCGGCAGGTTCAAACCCAACATTTTCTTATCCCGCATATTGATAAGGTCGACATTCATGGTAGGGTTGTATTGAAGGAGAGATGTACATCTTTCATTAATATCTACGCCATTTTCCAAGTCTATGTCTCTCCAGATTAGATAGTGCGATTTCAACCTATACCGTGGTAGGTTGTTCAGGTCCTTACGTATGGGCAATTCCGACAAATTTGCATCGTGTTTTCTATCCCATTGTTATTTCGCTGCCTTCAACCTGCGCAGTTCTGGAAGAGCGATATTACTTCAAGGCAGACTGGGAAAAGAACAGACAATATTGTGTCACCTTGCCATACGCATCGTTCTACTTTTAGTTTAACTTCAAGGTTCTTAATGTGAATTGTCGGTGTAGCTTCATCATACATGTATTCCAATAGGTTTACATAGATTCGTCTATTCGAAACCATAGCTTACTTTGAGAATGAGTCCAATCATTTTTTATTGTCGATAAAAGCCAAGCTCATTGACAAGTCTTTCTATGACTAGTTGGATAACCTGCATGTGATCCATTATAGTAAATTCACTTTTAAATTATTCATGCTCTTTTGTTGGTCATCAGTTAATGTTATTGTATGTTGTATTTCCTTTTAGCTATTATCTTAATAATTAATTTTCTTTTAGCTATTATCTTGGTGGAATACATTACTGAAAGGAGGTAGTTCTTTATACCTTCCTGTACTAATTTTTTATGTAGATCACTTCAGCATTTTTTCTATAAAACTAGTCTTATTTATTATATAAGGCATTTTGAATACAATTTTACCAAAAACGAATGCTTTTAAATAGGCTATTAGGATAGGCAACATTTCAACTATTTATCAGCATTGCCTCATACATCATAATGTCACATGTAAATGACGTCAAACAGATAGTTGTTTAAAAATAAAATTATTGCCGTAATACATTTAAATAAGAAAAAAATGCTAACGATTTATATAAATCCTGCTAAGTCGACCAAAGAATAAACAGACTTTTAAGGCAATTGCTATTTCTGTTCCTTGTTTATTTATTCAATTTGTATGCCAGTTAAGATCGTTGTAATAATTAATCCTTGAACTTGCCATCTAGCTTAACGAGGGTTAAGGCGTTATATAAGTTGTATATGTTTTGTATTGCCATTTATAGTCTATATTTTTATCAAGCACAATTTTCAAGTATATAAGGTTTTATTTTTCTAATTTAAATGTGATATTAAAGTAACAAAAGTAAAATGTAGGTATGTTAAGTTAGAATGAGAGGAAATTTCTTACAATTATTAAATTATACAGAGTGTGAGAGAAAGTATTTGTTTGTTTTGTTACAAAAAAAAAGGAAAACATACACATTTTTGGCGTTTAATGTCAATGTTAAAATTACGAGTACTAATTTTTCACACTTTAAGAGTAAAGTAAATGATCTTTTAGTATTCTATGTAGAATCCAATGGGAAACTACAACTTGTCGGGCAACACCATTAGTACTTCTGATAGAATTCTCTTCAACAAAATGAAAAATTTATTCTCCGACTTCAGAACCGATTTCTCGCTGCCGTCCACATTCTTGATATTCTGAAACCCCACTACCCGTATCCAAAAGTCTTCGAGATATTGCTAATATTGCCGATGAATATTAACTGATATATGACGTGATTCTTAATTTAAAAAAATGTTTTCATAATATACTTTAGTTTATTTATAGTTTATTCCAATAAACCAATAACCAATTAATATTTGCCAAATATTATTTTATAGATATTTCCATAAAATGTTATTTTAATTATACCCTTCGATTTTTTAACCATTGTTGTAGGAGGGTTGCTATTTATGTATACTCAGAACGTTTTGTCAATCGGATACTATTTGTGTTGTTTTGTTTGTTTTATTTGTTTTATTTGTGTTGTTGTTGTCAGAATTTTCGCGCGATAATTTACCACGACTTTCGACGTGGATTATCTCACCAACAGTGCATCGATCAATTCACTTCGACTTTTGGCTATGAAGCACCATCTAAAACTACTGTATATCACTGGTATAGTGAATTTAATCGTGGCCGTCGTTCGCTCACCGACGAATTTAAAGAAGATCCTCCAAAATCAGTTGATAAGATTGATAGGTTGATTACTAATTATATTGAATTAATATAATTTAGATAAGTTTTGGCTTGCGCGACGATGTGAATACGAAAGTCTTGTAACGGAAGCTTTGAAAACATTGATCCTCTTTGCTACTTCTTGCTTATGCGAATGAAGCATCTCGTCTATGGTGGCTTTAAAAACTAAATATAGAAATCGTCTATTATCACTGGAAAAACTTTGATGTGAAAAGCAAACTTGAAGAGATTTACGACTAAACACCAAATAACATTTTTTGAACTGCTCGACGCACGTTTCGGTAACTATGTTAGCATCAGCAGGAGATGATTCAATCCAATTCTAAAATTAAACTATGTTCTATTTATATGAAAAACCCTACCTAACGAAGCATATAAAAATCATAAACCGTGAAGTTTACGAAGCCTTACATTAATAATTGAAAAAGTTGACTGAACGGGATAGGTCCTTTATCTCGGTTCATGATTTTCTTACATTTTTCTATTTGAATGCTTTCATATGCATCCAAAGCGTTATTATTATTAACACTTTTAATTAGTCTTAAATTACTAATATTTATACTGTAGTCGTGTTCGATTGCATGTTGGGCAACACAAGATTTTTCATTTCTCCCATATCTAATGTGGGCAATATGTTCTTTATATCTTGTCAATACGGATCTTTTTGTTTGCCCAATATATCTTCGATCATAGTCTTGACAACTCATTTCGTAAATCCCCGACTTTTCATGTTGCTCTACTTTATCCTTTTGGATTTTTGAAACTTTTTCAATTATTAATGTAAGGCTTAGTAAACTTCACGGTTCATGATTTTTACACGCTTCGTTAGGTAGGGTTCTTCATCTCCTGATGATGCTAACATGGTTAGCGAAACGTCCGTCGAGCAGTTCAAAAAAAGTGATTTGGTATTGAGTGATAAATATCTTCAAGTTTAGTGTTTCACACCAAAGGTTCCAATAGAAGTATTGGTGAAAAGCAAAATCAACCATCGCATTAAATTATTATTTCAAACAACTTTGGCTATTACTTTATTTAAGATTATTTTATTATGTCGTTATTACCTGATAATATTTAATTTTCTAACAGTTAAATTAAAAATATTTTAATAAAAGGATGTTTCGTATACAGGTCCTATTTTTTGAACACATTGTGACCCCCCATATTCCTGAACAGGACTCTCAGGTTGAGAAACGATATCTTAGATGATGATATGGATGAATTTGTGAATATTTTAGAAGTTTAACATATTGCCTATATTCTTAAGGACAGTGTATACGCGTGAATGGAAAATAACTTTCCATACGATTCGATACAGAACTAGGAAAGGCAATACATTTTTTACGTAATCGTCGTTATAGATAGTTCCACACGTGTGACCAGGTTAACTAGATCATTTATAGTAAATTTATTGACTTGATATGGGTTATTAAGACGTAAAAAACTGACGATTTAGAATTATTGTTTTTACTTAAGGAAATTAGCAATAACATTTCTGTCGTAAAGTTATTTATTTCGCTTGTATTTAATGTAGAACGTGGATGTAATAAATCCTTGAACTTGTCAAGAAAAGCTACGACATTTTTCAGTGATAACGACGTTATCTATATGTAATTTGTTCAATTCAAATAAGGCAAATTTAAATAATAACAATAATAGCATACACTGCCGCTTAAATCAGTTTAATTATATGTACAGTGGGTTAAAAAAGTATTGGCACACTCTGCTTTTTCTCTCCATTCTCGAAACATTCTAATTACCTTTCAGTAATGTAGTTTGGTTTTTAATAAACTTTTAAAAAACATCGTTGGAGACAAAACATTTTGAATGTTTTTTTTTGGGAAAAATGAACTTGAAAATTAAAGGTTAAAAAAATATTGGAACGGTTGTGATTTGTTTACACGCAGATACATATAAAAACACAATTCTCGAGGAACGTTTAATCTGATGTTTTCAATGTATGTAATATACATTATGTGTAAAAAGTACTTGGAATTGTTAAACAATCAACAAAAAAATTAATTCAAGAAAGGCCTGATGGGACCTCTATGGGGCTTTCAAACTAAGCCCCATCGAGTACAATACAACTATGCCACCGCTTGACCCAATCCTCCATACATTTTTCCTCCTTCAGCGAACTTTCTTTTATGACCTGAATTGCCTTAAAGCACCTTTCTCAAAGTGGTAAGTTTAGCATCAGGAACAGGAAAATGTCACAAGGGACATATCAGGCGAGTATGGTGCTTGGTCGAAGATGTTCGTTGAATTTTTGTCCAAAAACTCTTGCACAACAATGGCTTGGTGCGATGACGAATTATCGTGGTGCAAGATTTATGAATTGTCCTTTCACAAATCAGATATTATCGCACGCGCCCCATGATGCCTAAATAATATTTCTCATTCACCTTTTGTCTGTCTAGAAGAAATTCAGAATGCATCACACCACGGTAACCAAAGAAAACTATCAGCATGGCCTTGATTTTCGAGCGACTTTGATGCGGTTTTTTGGATTACGGCTTGTTTTCGATGCGCCATTCTGAAGATTGTTGCTTGTTTATACATTGTACTTGTAAACCCTTATTTTGTCGCTCGTTATGATGCTTTTCATGAAGGTGAGGTCTGTAGAAACTCGTGAAATAACGTCTTCGGCGACCTGCTTTTCGATGCTTTTTTGGACAAAATTGAGCCCTTTCAGAAACAAAGGAACAAAATATCAGTCACAATGTTATGAACAAAGTTAAGAGATATGTTCAACCCTTGAGTCGACTCTCTAAGACTCATATGACGATTTTCTAGCATCAGTTTATTGATTTTGTAGTTCTAGACGTTAAAGATCGACCAGAAAGAAGCAAATCAACTATCACTTCTCGGTTCTCTTTCAACCCTTTATACCATTCATATGCTTGTGTTTTTGTTATATGCACGATTCACCGTAGGTCTTTTGCTATTTTCAGCGATTCAGCACATGAAATTTCATTGAAATTTAAGGCAAACTATTTGTTCAATAGTTTTATTCATAGTTAAGTCGCAACACACATTTGAAGTCCACTAACAAAACCAACAAATGTGAACAAATTAATTGATCTATCGCACTAAAATTGGACATCGCAACTAGACATAGTGATGTCACCTTACAACAGAAAAGAAAATTAAAGAATATTTACGCGAACCTTGGTAATAAAAAATTCCGGCTACTTTTTACACAGAATGTATATGTGTAATTTTTTACCAAATCAACCAATTTTGACCCCGACTATGTTTTGCTACCCCACTAAAGGGCGGCCTTCTCTGGGATGCATTATCCGCAGATTAAGTCGAAGTTTTTTTTAAGAAAAAAATGAAAAAAATAAAAATGGCCAACTTTAAAAAATTTACGGTTTTTCTCAAAAAACTGAAACATTTCATTAAACTTGATATCTAAAAATGTTTTCGTATTTTTTTCTAAAAAGTACATTCCAAAAACAAAAAAATAAAAAAATAAAACGTCTCATTTAGTCAATTTTTGACTAAATTCCTGGACAGTTATTTTCCAAGTCTGTGCGGGCGTTCCAATACCTCTTTTACCTTGCGGATTCCAGTCCAATGCTATTTTGGCTATACGATTACTTTGCTATCTGATGTATTAGTAAAAAAGATTAGATTAAAGCACAGTTTTATCAGTCTTCATATGCTTCCTTAACGGGTGTTAAAATGGAAAAAACTGGAGAGCATTGTGTGCATTTTCATAACAAAATGGTTAAATTTTATCACCATAAATTGAGCTATCATAAAATAGATAATAAATTATAAATTTGTTTTAGTTCCGCTGAGAATGTAATAAAAAGATATAAAAAACTGGTTCTGTACTAAACAAAGCAAGGTCAGTACGACCTCACCGATTCACCGAAAGGGAAAAATAACCAATCCATCAATTAGTTAACAAAAACTCATCTTTTCGGCTTCTAACATAACAAGCCGGACAAATGATTTTAACATCCGATACTCCATTCTATTTTTAAACTGTAAGAAATGTCATGCATTATTTTAATTATTAATATAATAACAAGGGTAGTCTGAAAAGTTTACGGCCTAACACAGAAACAGGTACAATGTTTGCCAAGTTCTGTTTTATTTCTCAACATAGACTCCTTGTAGTTATATACACTTTCGCAGCAATGTTCACATCTCATTAATATATCCAAATAATAGTGGACATCGCCGGTCGCGTTGGTGCGGACGGTAAGAACAGGGGCCTGCCGCTGCTGTGCTGAAACCGCATTGGAGCGGTAGTTGGTTCGATTCCAGCGCTCGGATGGTTGTTTTTCTTTCTTTCTTCTGTCTGTTTACTTCCTAAATGTTTGTGATTGTTTCTAGGCAAGAGTGTAAAATCCGACTACGAATTACCCCTCAGTCAGGAAAATTCAGTTTACGAAAAAAATTGCTAAGGGCCAATAAGAAACTCGATAGTTCAAACTCGCGCCGAAAATCACCAGAGAATCACCAGACCTTTTGGCTGGCGCCAGTGTTGTCACATCGAACGCTAAGCCACTAGTCTCATTACTTTATATACAAGCTTATACAACAAAGTGGGTCATTAAAAGCAAGAATATACATCTTCTCATAACATAATCTCCATAAACAATTTAATTATTTCCAACCAAACCTGCAACGTCGGATGCAACTTTCAAAATATCATCCAAAGATAATAAAACTCAAAATCCTATAATAGTTCATGAAATACTGGTAGCGAAGAGTAAACTAAGAAAAAAGTGGAAGAAAACGACATCGTTTCTCAACCTGGGGGTCGCATTGTGTCCAAAAAATAAAACCAGTATACGAAACATCATTTTATTAAAAACAAGAAGTGATAGAAAATTAAATATTACCAGGTTATAACAACATATTAAAATTAATTTAAATAAAGTAATAACCAAAGTTGTTTTTTTTTTTTACTTTTTCTATACATGGATTACACTGGAGAATAATTTGAAAAATAATTTCTGTTGAGTTCGATATTTAAGCTGTTTTATACGTAAATTGACATGCTAATTCCAAAACTTTATTTGGTTTTTTTGCAAATAAGCTTGGCAAATCACAGAAGTCACTACCGCTCTCCTACCGGCGAACCTTCTTCGACCTAGGAGTGGGGGCATGAGTGACGTTCCGTCACCCAAAACTAGTTCGGTCAGTTACGCGTGAGATCTGCGTATCTGCGATCAACATCTGTGTTGACCTTAAAATGGTCTGTTTCCTTTTTGGCCATCAACGCGGGTATACCAAGTATCCCTGTTTTTTGTGCATGTGGGACAGCAGAGCTCGTGAGAAGCATTGGGTACAATCGAACTGGCCGCCAAGATCTGACCTAAGACCTGGTGATCCAAACATTTTAAATCAGCCACTTGTCGACAGAAAAATCATTGTATTTCCGCCTTTGCATATAAAACTAGGTCTCATGAAGCAATTTCTTAAGGCTTTGTCAATTGAAGGAGACTGCTTTAAGTATATCATTTCGGCATTCCCTAGCCTGTCATATGAAAAGATAAAGGCTGGTGTGTATGATGGTCCACAGATTCGGCAACTCGTTAAAGATGAAAATTTCACTGAAACAATGACCGAACTTGAAAGGAATGCTTGGTTGGCTTTTAAAAATATTGTTAAAAATTTTCTTGGAAATACACGAGCCCCGAATTACATCGAAATTGTTCAATAACTCTTGGAGAGCTTTAAAAAGCTTGGTTGCAACATGAGCATCAAACTGCATTTCTTACATAGTTATCTTGCTAACTTCCCAGAAAATCTTGGTGCTGTTAGTGATGAACAGGGCGAGCGATACCACCAAGATCTAAAGGTTATGGAAGCGCGGTATCAAGGTAGATGGGATGTCAGTATGATGGCTGACTACTGTTGGAGCATCAAGCGAGAATGTCCACAAACTGAACACTCCAGGAAAAGCTATAAGAAGAAATGTTTACTATATCTTTTATTTATTTTTTGAATAAACACAATGTAACTTTTAATAATATGTTAACCTCTGTATGAATAAAATATTCTAATCTATTTAGTCAGGTCTCACCTTATTTCCTTTCGTATATACACTTTTAAGGTAAAATAAGGAGTATGCTGTAGCTTAAGAACTTGACGTGATAGACATAAAGCTGTGAATATTTTTTAATTCAGAGATGAAAAATTAGTCAAAAACAAGTCACAGATCCAAGTCAACAAAATTACTGTTCCCCAGTGTTGTCATTGCAAATAGATACAAGCAAATTATTTTCTAGTGATAATAGACGATTTCTATGTTTAGTTTTTAAAGCCACCATAGACGAGAAGGTTTTTCGCATATGAAAGAAGTAGCGAAGGGCATCAATATTTCATTTGGCTTCAATGTTTCATTGGGTTTCCGTATTCACATCGTAGTGTAAGACAAACGTTATCAAAATTTTGATATTTCAATAAGTTGGTTGTGAATTTCAATATGTACTTTAGCAGCTGCAACGATATTTTAATCAAAAGGATTGAGAACCCACATTTTCGACAAATCATCGTTGCTATCTGGAAAATATTCCAGTAACGATGAACATAATTTTCAAAATCCATATTTTTGGTATATAATCTCAAGTAAATGTATCAAAATTGCGTTTTTCTAGTCGTATAATCCAAATAGCAAGCTTTTTGATGAAGGAATTGACTTTGTAAACTCATATTCAAGTCATTCAAATGTGAAAAAATATAATTTAAGTAAACCAAAAATTATACAGTTTCTCCATCTTTGAAAATGAACTATTTTTATGTGTAAAAAAGATTTTTAATTCATCTGGCAATTCAAAAGGCCTCGTTAGAACTTTTTCTTGCGTCAACCACCTGACTTGAGTATGAAAAAGCAGCACTAATTTGGCACCCTGCATTTGGTAGTCTGCATTGGTCAGCTTTAAAAAAAAATTACAATTTTTATGGCTTCCGACAGAACATTGCGTAAATTATATGGGATGTCTTTGACATCGCCGGTCGCGTTGGTGCGGACGGTATGAGCAGCGGCCTGTCGCTGCTTTGCTGAAACCGCACTGGAGCGGTAGTTGGTTCGATTCCAGCGCTCGGATGGCTGTTTTTCTTTCTTTCTTCTGTCTGTTTACTTCCTAAATGTATGTGATTGTTTCAAGGCAAGAGTGTAAAATTCGACTACGAATTACTCCTCCGTCACGCCAGTTAAAGGCTGGGTAAGGCCGAATGCCTTCTGAGAAGTGTTCTACGTTGGTCACTCGCCAGTCGGTAGGCTTCCTGATAGACTTATGATAGACCAAGGGTTTATAGCCCGAGGGGGCCTGAGTTTGTCTTAAGCTGATGACGGTGGTTCGTAACCCACGTTAAGCTGTGGGTCCAGTCGCTAAATAGCCTAGTTGCTGATGCGCCTCTAACCCTAACACTTTACCTTTTTTTTTAATAGTTGACATCTTGTTCTGCAAAATAGTCGTTTACGAATGTGATGGCCGCCTCATTCGATGAATGGTGTGGTCTTTATACGTGGTTTATTTTCTTTGCTTTTGACATAACTCCACAAGAAAAAATCAAGTGGAGTTAAATTTGGACTTCTTGGGAACCAATTTATGTCACCTCTACGGAATATCACTTTTCCTGAGAATAATTTGTGTACAGCCTCCAAAGAATCACGTGAGGTATGACACGTAGCATCGTCATACTGAAACCAACTCTCCTCGTTATATCCATCCTTCAAATTCTTGCAGTAATTGCTAGAAAAAACCTCATATCATCTCAATACGTAGCTGAATTAACATTGGCCGCTTTACCTCTGACATCTTCAAATTTATGCCTCTGGCTGACATTTCAGCTCATACATATTTGCGCTATGTAATGGTTTTTCGTGTTTTTCCTTGGGATTTTCCTCCACACAGTACCTACAGTTTTGCTTGTTTATACTGCCGTTTAAATAAACGTTAGCCTTGATTAATGAAGAAAACAACAATATTTCATTGGCAAATGCCAAGCGCATAATAAAATCAGTTTTTTTAATTTCTTGCACCATTTGAATTTTATGGGGATTAAGACGAAGATCTTTTTTTAAAATGACATGCAGTGAAGATTTCTTAATGTGTAGCTGGCTTCACTTCCGTACAGATTGGGATGGATCTCCTCTAACCGACTCATGCACACGTTCAATGTTGTTTGCACCTCTGCTTGACCTTGGACAACCCGTAACCGGTAAATTTAGATTTGTAGTAATAATATAGTTTCAAACGTTTTTATCCATTTCTTTGTTAAATTCACAATTGTGAATTTGTGAACACCCCCTTTATTTCGTGTAAATTAGACTCGGCCCTATAAAGGCGACGAACCATAATAAACGAATTGTTGTTTTGATGATACGTGCGTACACAATAACAGTGCGTACTTCATAATAACTAATTTTTCTTGAACAAAGCTTCGGTGCAAAGTTAACACGATCAGCGTGTTCTGTGTACTTAGGAGCAAAGAAATACTTAATTATGAACGACATTTCTGGACACCCTTCTCAACACCTGTTCAGGCTGGAGACTTTTCAAACTACCCCCGTATTAGTGTAGAACACAGAGAATAAAAGTGTTCATTAGTGAAGTCAGCCGCAAAAAAAGGATTGAATTTGCAAAAATGTATTTTAATAAACCAAGAAACTTTTGGAAAATTGTTACATTTTTAGATGAAAATATAATATTTTCGGTTCAGGTGACAGGAGGTTTGTAGGCTTGAGATAAATCCAGAATCTTGATTCCTCCGATGCATAGAAGATTTCAAGCAATTGAAAAGCTTTATAGTTAACTGTAGATCATACAAAATCGCCAGTATGAGCTAGTTAGTGGAAATTGAAATTGAAAATTCGATTGTAAGACCATAATCTGAATTATTATTTTTTATTGGTTATTTATCATTTTATAAATATAAAAATGTTTATACGAAGAATTAATATTGATAGTTTCCTTTGTAACCATCAGGATGTCTAACTAGTACAAAGAATGTCACTTAGGATTTGATCGTAAATGTCGTGAATTTCCGCTTTATTGTTCTTGCTCTGCGATATGTCTAGACACGTTGATCTGTAGGTTTCCCATGTAATAAACATCAAAAGAGAAATGAACAGATGGATGCAGATGTCTTGATTATTTTTCATTACTTTTGTAATGGATATTTTGATAACTGGTGATTGCGCGAGCCTCAGAACTTTCAAGCTAATATGGAGAATATGTTATGTGTTACATGTTTTTGTATTTATGGAACTTTTTCCCACTGCGACGCTATCGAAACTGCACAAAACTGCAAAAATCATAGGCGATCACCTGTTTTTTATTTGTTACCAGGTGTGGCGGTTAATAATTTCAATTTTTTTTTAAGATATGAAACTGATGTTTAAACGATTTCGAGTTAGCGTCATATTTTTTCGTGAGATAAACATGTCGAGTTTCGAACCAAATACAGAGCATTTGCGGTACGTCCTGCTTTTCTTCTTCAGTCAAAAGAAAAACGCGAGTGAAAGCCATTATATACTTTGTAGAAACTTACAGTGATAATGCCTCAACGCAAGATGTAGGTGGTCGATTGTTTAGACGATTCAAAAGAAGTCATTTTGACTTGAAAGGCAAAGAAAGCCTAGGTCAACTGAAAAAAAAATGAAGATGCCAAATTGCAAGCATTGTTGGAAGAAAACATATGCAAACTCAAGAACAAAAGGCAGAGAGTTTAAATGTTGATCGCTGAATCATTTGTGATCGTCTGCATGCCATGGATAAAATCCAGAATTCAGGAAGAATGAGTACCACATCAGCTGAACGACAAGCAGATGGAAAAGTGAAAAACGGTATGCGAAGTTTTGCTTTCTGGGCATAAAATAAATACTTTTCTGCATGGGATTGTGCCTGGGGAGGAAAAATGGACATCGACCGCAAGACCGAATCGTTTTGTAAAGAAGACAATGCTGTGCATTTGGTGGGACCAGAAGAGTGTCGCATTGATCGAAAAAAGCAACCAGAATAAGTTACAAGACACGGAAATGTGTTTTTGCAGCATGACAACACCTCATCACACACAGGGAAAGCAGTTAGAGCCACCATTTCTGCCCTTGGCTGGAAACTCTTGCCCCATCCGCCATACTTACTAAACTTGACCCTTGGTCGACTACCACTTGTTTTCATCAATGTCTCACGCACTTTCCATGAAACATTTCCACAATTACGGAGATGGCGAAAAATGGTTTGATGACTGTACCACCTCAAAAGATGTACGCTTTTTCTGGAGGGTTGCCGAACTATTTGTGATCGTCTGCATACCATGGAAAAGATCCATAAGGCAGGAAAATGGGTATCATACCAGTTGAATGACAGCCAGATGAAAAAGAGAAAAACGGTGTACGAAGCTTTGCTTTCTAGGCATGAAAGAAAGACTTTTTATTGCATCGGATTGTGACTGGAAATGAAAAATGGATATATTTCGAGAACCCAAAACGCAGAAAATCATGGAAATCACACATTCATACAATTTGTACAAATAAACAAAGTACAATCATCGATACCATAAATAATATCATAATTCAATCTAAGAATGAATCTTGAGATGATGTTTATATGGTTAGCGAAGGTTCCGATAGAAGAATTGTACCACCTATTGGTAACTAGAAAATAGAAAGTTTATGTTTTACATGAATGAGTAATATTATTAACAGCGTTGAATTAAGACGAGTGGCAAAAAATACCGCGCTGTACCTCTGGAAAATATTAAGTGGATAAAACAGGTCAGAATAAAAAACCTGTACATGCCATCTCTTGATGGTGCAGTAGAGAACACGGTAAAATTATGAAGTTTAGAGCGGCCAGCTGCAAAATATTTGTTATTTTGTGCAAATAGTTTTTAGGATATTTTTAATATTTATGCAAGGTTAAAGACATGAACTAATATTAATTATAAATGATTAATTTGTAGCATACATACTGATTTAGTTTTTATACGTCCACATGAATTTAATATTTTTCATGTTAATATCAGTCGAAAATAAAGGATTTCCCAAAAAGAGTATAATAACTTTAAAATGAAGCACAATAATAATAATAAGTGATAATCTGTTAATTGTTATTTTATCTTGAATAATAATCAAATATTCTGCATTTACTTTATAAACAGTTAAGATGAACTAAATCTGTTTGTCTTTGTATACTGAATTTATTTATTATCTCCACAATCAATTACTTTTTCCACGAAAAAGAAGGACTTTATTAACTACTGTATTGTATACATACCTCGCGATCTTGAGGTTTCCTTCGCCATTCGGACCCAATAAACTTAATGATGTCATCAGTCCATCTTGGTTTCGGCCTTCTCCGTGGATATTTGGGGTCAAACGGTATCCAATCCAGGATCGTATTTCGTCCCATCGACTCGCTACATGGTTTACCTACTTCCATTTCAATTCCTTTCTTCCAAAACTTACTTTCGTTTATTTTCTGATCCGTGCACAGGTCTTTATATCCCGTCTATAATGTCAAGCATACATCTTTTCATTCCCTTCTGTGCTACCGGAAATTTTTGAACTTACTGCGATGTGAGTGTCCAGGTTTCCACATCCGTATGTCATAACGGGCTGGATACACAGATCAAAGACTTTTCTTTTAAGACAAAGTAGTAGTTTGTTCTTAAACACTATGTTAAGCCGGGCAAATGACCGCCAGCCACATTTAACATGTCGTTCCACCTCTCGGACGTATCACCTTTCAAGCCAAATGATTCTCCAGCCCTTTGTAGCTCTTGTATGTGTCTTTGCAGCTTCTCTGGCTGTTGGGAAACAAGAACGATATCATCTGTGAATCTAAGGTGATTTAAGTATACACCATTGATCTTTATTCCATCCTACCCCCAGTTCAAATTACAGAACACTTCGTCCCGGCAAGCTGAGAAAAAAGAAATGATATTGCGTCACCCTGCCATACACCCCGCTCTACATTAATTCCAATGAAGATCATCAAGGTGGACTGTCGCTGTAGCTGATGGCATAGTGTCTTTCTATGACCTGCTGTAGAACCTGAATGTGATCAATTGCACTGAATCCACTGCTAAATCCTGCTTGCTCTTTTGGTTGTGTGTCATTAAGTTTAAATTAAATAGAAAAATGATTGTCCTACTTTCAAGTATGGCGATGGGCGAGTTATAGGGGCGGTATTAGTTCTTTTGGCGTTGGAAAACTAATTTGTAGAAGGAATTATCGATCAATATATTTTCCTAGATATTTTTTATTTTAGTTTTCGTAGATTATTTGCATCCCAATGCTGACAAACTTGGGTTCAGGTCTGATTTCTTTCCGAAACACAGAGCACGTACAATCGAAGAATGGTTACTTTACAATGCCCCAAGACAGATAAGAACTCCTCCATAACAACCGGATTTAAACCAAATAGAACATGTCTGGGGAGAATTGAAAAGGAAGCTGAAAGAATATCGAATAAAACACAAAACTAAACTGCGACAAACCCTGAAAGAGCAGTGGTCTCTACTGGATCCAAATGTGAGAACAAATTTAATTTCTTGTATGAAAGAAAAACTCAAATAGAGCATATGCGACACGTACTGCTTGTCTTGTTCAATCAAAAGAAAAAAGCCGTCGTATTCTTGTGAAAACTTATGGTCGCAATGTCCCAACACAAGACACTTGTGGATGTTGGTTTAAATGATTCAAAAATGGTGATTTCGAGTTGAAACGCAAATGACGCCCAGATCTACCGAGAATATTGGAAGATACTGAATTGCAAGCATTGTTGGAAGAAAACGATATGCAAACTCAACAACAAAAGGCAGAGAGGTTAAATGTTGATCGCCGAATTATTTGTGATCGTCTGCATGCCATGGGAAAGATCCAGAATTCAGGAAGAATGAGTACCACATCAGCTGAACGACAGACAAATGGAAAAGTGAAAAACGGTGTGCGAAGTTTTGCTTTCTCGGCATGAAATAAATACTTTTCTGCATCAGATCGTGTCTGGGGAGGAAAAATGGACATCGACCTCAAGACCGAATCGCTTTGTAAAGAAGACAATGCTGTGCATTTGGTGAACCAGAATAAGTTACAAGACACGGAAATGTGTTTTTGCAGCATGACAATCTCCCATTACACACAGGGAAAGCCGTTAGAGACACCAATTCTGCCCTTGGCTGGAAACTCTTGCCCCAACCGCCATACTTACTAAACTTGACCCTTGGTCGACTACCACTTGTTTTCATCAATGTCTCACGCACTTTCCATGAAACATTTCCACAATTACGGAGATGACGAAAAATGGTTTGATGACTGAAGCACCTCAAAAGATGTATGCTTTTTCTGGGAGAGCATCCAGAAATTGCCAGAAAGATGTGCAGCTAGCCAAGGCACATACTTTGAAGAAACTATTTTTTACCCTTCAAGCTAAATTAAGTATTACTAACCGCCACACTTATATGTTTATGTTTGTTCTGATGAAAAATGTTAAGAATAAAATGATTCAAAATTAAAAATAGGTTATGTTGATTAAAGCTTTCCCTTTCAGTTTTTACTACCTGTATTTGTCATTATCCTCTTTAACGATCGACTTAAATTATGCAGATCTTATTTATTTTTGTTTATACCCAATCTTTAAAATATACATATTTTTAAATAAACAAAGGATATTTATTTTAAACCACCTTGTACATCACAGGCTCATAAATAGACCATAAGACTCTTGTCTGGTAACTACGTAAATAATTGTACCAGATCGTATTTCGAGATTAAAAAACAAAGTTTAAGGGCGCAAGCCAAGTGCAGTTCCACAATCGACCAGCCGTATGTTTCAACGCATTTGGCGTTTTAACGACGAGCAGCACTCAGTCGGGTCGACTACAGTTAAGTAATATGCGCTCAAGTGTTTGAAAACAACAGAAAAACAGAAAGCCGAGCTGCGGAAAAAGGCGAAACAAGTGTTTCGAAGCCTGTCAGGGATATTTATCTTGGGACGTGTACCGCAGATGGTTTTTTTTTCGAAAATTAGGAACGGTAAGGGGAGATTTTTGCGCTGTCAACCATGATTATATAAACAGTGGAACGAAAGATGATGATAAATTAACTTAGTTTCCTAAGGGCCAGTTTCTCGTTTGTTTTATGTCATTCAAAACAGCCTATAATCTTTCTCTTTTTTTAGGTGCAAATTACAAACACATGCTGTAATAAAGAGTGTCCTACTAGGTACTTCGGAATTTCTTTTTTAAATAAAACCAACAATTTTAGAAAACCAACATGCTGGTTTATTTTATCAAAAAATAGAGAAATGACAGTTATGTTTTAAAAATAATATTCTCCAAATGTCCCCATCGGCTGTTTCTACAGATGGCCATTCTTTTCGTAAAATTGTCAATAATAACATTGGTTAACATGTCAATAATAACATTGGTAATAACATGGTTTTCGTAACATTGATGAAAATGCTCTTTTTGCATCTCATTTAGGTAGATATTAACACAACTTTTCACAGAAATGGCATAGCACGTCCGATTTTCAAGTATTTTAGTAGCTGCTTTTCCTTTATATCATGGGGTGATCGAAATTATTTCTACCTGACCAACTAAACCTTTAAGGGCAGTTTTATTATTTTCTAAAGTTTAGTTTGTTTCTGTCTCATTTACAATATATCAAGCCCTAAAATGGCAAGTTCTAAGTGTAAAGAGTATACAGTCGCACACTAAAATGTCCTAAATTAAAGATAAAATTTAAATTAACAGGCTCCCCCAAGAAAAAATATTTTCTTTACTATTTTTCTTATCTATGGATGAAGAGTTGATGCAGTTTAAATTTACGGTTTAAAATGAGAATAACAGCAAATACTTACAATTTAAAGGGTGTAGAATAAATAATATATAGTAATTTACTGCAGCTATCTTTTTTTCGCAAAGTGTATGTACAGATCAGCATAGTACAATGGCATAGCACGTCCGATTTTCAAGTATTTTAGTAGCTGCTTTTCCTTTATATCATGGGGTGATCGAAATTATTTCTACCTGACCAACTAAACCTTTAAGGGCAGTTTTATTATTTTCTAAAGTTTAGTTTGTTTCTGTCTCATTTACAATATATCAAGCCCTAAAATGGCAAGTTCTAATCGTCGATTTTGCAAAAATCCAGCGGATAAGTTTTGTTATATATGCAGACAATTTATTTTAAAGTCACAAGCTAGATCTATATCCGAGAAAGCTAAAAATCCTATTTTTTACATTTCATGTGACAAATTGGATATTAAGATAAAAGTTGGGCTTTGTGTTTGCTATGTCAGTAGTTTGCTAAGTGAGTTATCATGTAAATTTAGTGCAGTGGATGCATCGCAAGAAAAATTATATGCTGTTTTCTGTTTCTATAAAGTGGAGAGAACCTACTGGCCATGTAAGTGATTGTTACTTTTGTATCACTAAACCAGAATGGACTTCAAATTTGCCTTCTGCACTTAGGTCAGTTCCTCATAACCAGGAACTAAGGATAAATATTGCGCCTTTAAACCTGGACAACTTCTTTCCCGGTGATTCTAATTCTTCATCAAGATCTGATCCACAACTTCCTGAGAATACCAGTTGTGACCCAACATTTTTAACCTCACTTAGTAAACCTCACTTAATAACTCAGAACGAAGTAAATGATTTAGTACGTGACCTGGGATTGTATTTCTTTTTTATATTGTTTTTCAAAATCTATAATGTGTATGTCGTTAAAATTAAAGTTGTGTTAATTTTAACGACATAAAAATTCTATATTTTCAAAAACAATATAAAAAAAGAAATATAAAGGAAATGATTTATATAAAAAAAAAACAAATAATACCATTAATTTTAGAAATGATACAGATAATTTAAGTTGTATATATAATAACATTATTAAATAATAAATTTTCATTTATTTTTTATTTTAGCATCTAATATCATTTCTTAAAAAGGAATAAAACAATTTTTACTTTGTTATCTATCACTTTTATTTTTAAACAAAATTTGTGTGACTACAGTTTCGTAAAATGATTTTACATTCTCAAACACTACTTTAAAACTTTAAGTTGTTTAGATATTAGTAGGTATTTAGATGTAATTTTGTATTTTTTATTAAAATAAGGTATATTGTAGAATTATTCTGAAGATGGTTAATTATTACTAAACGGAAACGTTAACAAAGTAATAAAAAATTATAATTTATTAACTGACCGAAAATGTATGTATATATATATATATATATATATATATATATATATATATATATATATATATATATATATATATATATATATATATATATATATACATATATTTTATATAAATATATAAAATAATACAAAAAAACTGTTAATCATTTTTCGACATAGTTTCTTCCACGTTCTACACATTTTTTCTAGCAGTTTGAAAGCTTGTGAATTCCTTGCTAGTAGAAATTTTCAGTTAGAAGTCCTGAACATCTTGATCGTTGTCGAATATTATTTCTCTAAGTGCATCTTTCCAGGACTCAAACAAAAATTAATCACAAGGTGACAAATCTGGGCTGTATGGAAGGTGTTCAAGGGTTTACCAATACATATTCTCCAGCTTTTCCTTCGTCCACACCGAACCCATCGAGCATTATTGAAGGCCATTATTAAAGCCAAGATGATTTCTGATGATTGTTTGAGCACTTCTAAAGCTAATTCTCGTTCACTCTTAAACTTCTTAGCCCAACCAAACACTTGGGTCTCACACACGGTATCGTTCCCATACTGAACCTTCAACCGAATTAATATTTCGAATGGTTTAACGTCTTTCTGAATATCTATATTTTTGGTTTAAAACCAATTTTTAACAAGTTTTGCATTGTGGATTGGAGCGTTGTCCTATTGGAAAACAAACTCCGGTACCTATTTACACCATCGAAGTTGGTGCACTGAGTCATATTGCCCTCAGTAATATTGCACCGAGCGAATTCCAAGTAAGCTGTCTTGTGATAAGAAGTAAGTGGTAGTGTTTGAATGTTTTCGTTTGAATCCACTATGTTTTCTTTAGCAGACGTTGGATATTATGGATATTAGCTTGGACATATGAATCCTGCTTCCTGTGCGCGCAGATAGAGCAGAATTTGAAACAAATCTGAAAATCAGCGACTTTTCTCGCTTTGTAGTAGAGTCCCAAATTCAATTTGCCAAAGAGTCCAAACTCATTTTGCCGTAATGTATAGACAAAACTACTAAGGCACTGCGTGAACTACTGCTTTCACGATTCCTAGTGCTTTCACGAACTTCGAACAACGAACTTCCTAGTGCTTTCACGATTAGAAAATACCTCTTCTTTCAATGCAAGGATTCCTCCTTTTTCTTTCTCACTAAATTTCGCATCCCGATCGATAGTTCAAACACTCAAAAACGCTAATAAACAGTTTAAAAACTAGTTTATTTGTGTAAAGAGTATACAGTCGCACACTAAAATGTCCTAAATTAAAGATAAAATTTAAATTAACAGGCTCCCCCAAGAAAAAATATTTTCTTTACTATTTTTCTTATCTATGGATGAAGAGTTGATGCAGTTTAAATTTACGGTTTAAAATGAGAATAACAGCAAATACTTACAATTTAAAGGGTGTAGAATAAAGAATATATAGTAATTTACTGCAGCTATCTTTTTTTCGCAAAGTGTATGTACAGATCAGCTATAATTTCCTTAAATTAAATTAATTGAGAAGTACAGATGGATACAAAGTTTAGTACCTCACGCAATAATCTGTTACACAACAAAATCATTTGATAACTAACAAAAATGGAATGTCTAATAAAACATTATTCATTGAAGACATCAAAAATATGTTTCTTTTTTACTCGATCATCATTCTAATTCTAATTGCCTTAGTTAACTAAAAAAAAAAACAGAATTGTCTTCCTTTCACATCTTCTCTAAAACGGGCTTGATACGATTTAATTGTACGTCAATGGTATAATTTTACAAAGTTCCTACCAGTATTATCCATTAATTAAAGTGTTTCGTAAGGATACCTTTGGAAGATTTTGATTGAAGAGTGATTACAATTAATACAAGGTTGTCGATATTATTAGTGCTAAATTTGGTGTGCCTCTAGGCTTTAGTTTTTATTTATACTTTATGTACATATATATATCAGGCGCCATCTGACATCATCGTAAAGTTTGACATTGTTAACTGTTTACGTATTCAGAACGCTTTGTTTCACCTCAGTTAATTTCATCTCAGTCAAAAAATGGACTTATAGATACTAACATTATTACCAAGACTTAACGAAAAGAACAAATAATATTGTCACGACGATAAATGAGAGGATTACGAACCCTGGGATTTTTCAAAAAATCTTCTATAGTTTTCATGGAACATTACATGAACGCTGAAAAATATAAAAGTATGTTTGAAGTCCAAAGACCATACTTTGGATAATTTGGAGGACGGGAGTTTGTTTTCCAACAGGACAACGTTCCAATTCTCAATGCATAACTTCTTAAAAATAGGTTTTGAACCAAAAATATAGATATTCTGGAATGGCCGTCCGTTCTCCAAATTCAAACATGTTTGGAATCTTCTATCAAGAATGAAGAGCTGAACAAAAGAAGAGCTGAAAAGCGTACGAATGTTGCTATTTATATATCTGGAATTGGCAACAATGGTTTTGGAAGGCGCCATCTAACATAAACATCGTGAAATTTGACTTTGTTGATTGTATACCTACTTAGAACGTTTTGTCATACATACGCTATTTGTGCTGCTTAGTGACTTGAACATTTCAT
Organism: Cosmopolites sordidus; assembly: GCA_031761425.1. NCBI lineage: Eukaryota > Metazoa > Arthropoda > Insecta > Coleoptera > Curculionidae > Cosmopolites > Cosmopolites sordidus. The sequence continues at coordinate 143,659 of JARFXV010002296.1, forward strand.
CTCAGTCAAAAATGGAGTTAACTGGTGAGAATTTTCGTTCGATGATTTACTACGATTTTTGTGTATTATCTCAACAATAGTGCATCGATCAACTCACTTTGACTTTTGGCGATGTGGCGGGATCTAAAACCACTGTATATCACTGATTTTAGTGAATTCAATAATGGCCGTCGTTCGCTCACGGACGAATTTAAAGAAGGTTGTCCAAAATCGGTTGTTGTACCAGAAAACATTGATACTGTGTGCGAACTGATAAAGCCAGATCATCATGTGACATACTGTGAAATGGAGGTATCCCTGGGCATTAGTATGATAAGTATACACCAGATGTTACATGAATATTTAGCCGTGAAAAATATTTGTGCGCGTCGGATTCCGCAAAATTCGACAATAGCTCAAAAAAAGGTTCGTGTCGATTGATGTAAAGAAATGCTCCAAAAATATCGTGGTGCGTCAAAAGCCGTGTATAACATCTACACAGGTGACGAATATGTTGTATATATGCGTATGAGCCTGAAAATAAACAGCAGTCGACTGTATGGGTCTTCCAAATCAGCCAAACCCAAGAAAAGTTCAAGTTCAAAAGTTTGCTTCGCGCAAGAAGCCCTTCGAAGCAAATGGTCGCCTGTTTTTTGGGCTAAATGGGCATGAGGCTACAGTGTCACTAGAGAATCGTAGACCAGCCAGTTTTGAATAGTATACAACCATCTGTTTGGCAGAAGTCTTTGAAGAAATAAGAAAAACAACCAGCGACGCAGGATCATTCTTCCCTATGAAAACGCGAGCTCTCACAGATCGGACCGAACAACTCAATATTTGACCAGTCAAAACATCGAATTGATAGATCATCTGCCGTAGAGTCCTGATTTGGCATCCAATAACATCTTTTTTGTGCCCATTGGTGAAGAATAACCTACGTGGACAACGATTTTCGACGGTTGATGCATTCAAAATACATGTTTCGGAAATACCTCAACCGGAATGGAGATAGTGCTATGAAAATTGATTCAAACGTATGCAAAAGTGTATCAATCATTGTGGAGAATATTTTGAAAAGCAATAAAACCATTTTAAGTGATTAATATTTGTTTATATTTATTATTCCGAATACATAAATAGCAACCCTCGTATAAGTTGCTAAAGTATATCTCTATATTTTTTTCTTAGCCTGTTTCTTCCATTTTAGTCCCCTAGATGCGAGCGAAGTCTTCTTTATATTTCTTTTTAAAGTTGAACCCAAGTACATGCTCTTAATCGAATTATGTAACCCACGCTACAATAATTTATTTGAACTTAGGAGCATTTATTTTCTTACATTAAATTATTTAAAGGTGGAATCATTTGTCATCAAAAATATTACTAAAATTTCCCATAGATCTGTCAACCTTCTTATCGATAATATAATGATAGTAATACATAACAAATCATATGATCCTTATGGACACAAGATGGCTGCATTTAATTAATTTATACATATTACCCTTAAACCTCCCAATGTCATTAGATAATTACAACAAAGAATTAAATATAATTAAAAATATCGCTGTGAACAATTGATATGACCAAAATGTTATTAATAGAATAATTAATAAAAAAAATATATTAAAACTATTATTCGAAAATATCCCATCAATAATACTATTGGGTTCTTAAGGAAGTTATTGCAGTTTTAAACCATTAAATTGAAATGCACATACATCAGCTCAAAAAAACTTTATTAACCTAAATAATAACCATTCTATTCAAACAAATCTATTTATACCGGTTGCGTAAAATTCCGGAGTCCTATGAAGGCAATGAAGGCAGTTTTTGCATGCTCTTGATTTTTAAAGCATTTCTTGCGCAGGAAGTTCTCGAGATGCTTGAAAAAGTGGTAGTCGGCAAGCTAGTATGGCGAATGGTCGAGAGTTTCGTAGCTCAACTCATGTAGCTTTTGTCGCGTGATCATTGAGACGTGTGGCCGAGCCTTGTCATGGAAGAGAATTGGTCCTTTTCTGTTGACCAATGGAATAATCCTGGAAATAATCTGGAAATAATCATTCCAGAGAGGTCGTCGCAGCCGCCAGAAATGATCAAAACTTACGGAAATCAATTGTTACAAGGGATGAAACATAGTGTTTTCAATATGATCCAGAACCAGAAACTAAACGCTAAAGTCCGGAATGGATGTCAAAAAACTCACCACAGGCAAAAAAAACACGAAAAACTCCTTAAAAAATCAGAACTATGTTTGTTTTATTCGATAGCAAAGGCATCATCCACAAAGAGTTCGTTCCAACGGGCCAAACTGTCACTGGGCAGTACTACTTAGAAGTCCTGAAACGATTGACGCACAGAATTCGTCGCATTCGGCCAGAATATCGCGATCCAGACAGCTGGAGTTTGTTGCACGACTTTTTTTTCGCCCGAAACCAAGTATGTGTGATCAATTATTCACCGTATTCACCAGATTTAGCCACTTGTAACTTCTCCTTGCTCCCAAAATTAAAAGAGTGTTTTGTTTTTTAAGAAATTCAAACCATCCAAACAGATTCGACGCATGCTTTGGAGGCTATTCCACAAAATGAGCTGGAGCGCGCATTTGAATCACTATTGAATCGATGTAAGAAATGTATCGAAACCAGAGGGGAATACTTCGAATAACAATTCATAAAAAATGCCAGGCATTTCGTTTTAATCACATTTTCCCGGACCAGTACTGATACTTAATGGACGCACTGTGTAGTTATTGTACCTCATTTTAAAATTCCGACACTCTTATTAGACAACCCTTTATAATGAGGATTCAGTATTTTTTTTTATCATAATCATGGTGGATGGAACACAGTAGCAATGGAAATTACGATCTTAAAAGTTGATTATTAGAACCACTCTTAAGCTTAACTCTTTCACTTTGAACAAATAATTATTTGGCTTTATGTTTAAAAAAAACTGTTTGTTAAAATTTAGTTCAATAATTAGTTCTCTAACCTGCTGGTGTTTCATCTTGACGTCTCTTCGACTGGCTCTCGTCAACATCGCTGTTTTTTGTTAGATTATTGCGGCTAACTACCGGGGAATGTACGCGCGCGGCACATTAAAGCGAAAAGTTTTTGTCGAGACAAAGTTGTGATACCGCCGCCATAAGCAGAAAAAGGATTAAATTGGAATGAAACCAAGTTAAATAAAAGTGACTTCCTACATTCTATACGTATTGGATAGCGGCAAAAGCGTAGTCCCTTTTTTGGCGCTAGATGGCACTGCATCGTAAAACCGACTACTTCATACTTGTAAAGTTTTGATGTTGTTTGACAGAAGAAATTTCAGAAAGTACTACTACGGAAAAAATTACGTTATTTTGTTGTTTTTAAATTTAGTTACGCATTAAAAATGGTAGAAAATAAATTCAATGTAAATTAAATTTAAAAAAATCGTTACTGGAGACGAAAACGGGATTCTATTCAGCAATCCACATAAGAAAAAACAATATTAACACCAGGACAATCAGCTTTGCACATTTCAAAACCAGTTATTTACCTAAAAAAAAATATTATCGTCAGTGTGGTGAACATTTACTGGAAGTATTCACAATGAGGTTTTTTAATTCTAAAAGTACTGAATCAATTTATTCATCTTGATGTCAGGTTGTGGTTGCGCGCGGCAGTAGATTTACGTCAACTTACCATCAACTTGGTTATCAAGGCAGATGCGAAACTATGCCATCTAGCGGTCACCTATGTTAGCGCTACCTATAGTATAGGCACACACCGTGCGTGACTATACTGTAGATGACGCACGCACATAGACACAGATGTCGACGCTGTCAATTGAATGGGAATTCCCCTATGGCTCAAACTCAAATCATTCGTTTTGTTTATTTCCTTATTTATTAAAAATTATATAGTATCTTTATTAAAGTGTTGTATGTAGTTTTGTAATCTCGTTTAATTATGTCGAAAAGAACGTATTTAAGTGGATCAGAAAAAAGCAAAAACTAAAAGGCACACTGCTCCTTCGACCTCATCATATCAAGATGCCTTTAAATCTAAAAACTCAGAAACGAGACCCACGTTTGGCATAGAAGATTTTTTTTTTGAATTTATCAGTTCCAGCCACACACACAGACATCATAGCCTGGATATTCCAGTTAAAACTACTGCGACTTACCAACTGCAAGTATTTTAGAAAATATATTACACGACGCTGGTACGTACTGTGATGAAATTTGAACGGAAGAAGTACGCGATATTTGGATTCGCAATGGGCCAGAGTTGTTCGAAAATAAACATGATGACTTCTCCGAAACTTCCATTTAGTTTTCCTGATCTAAGCGGTATAATAAAAACTAGAAATTTGACTAGGAATATTTTTACTCGCAAATAGGACGAATGGTGAGTGGGTTGAAAGAAAATGGCACCTATATTCGCCGTCGAAGAAATCTGTATATTGTTATTGCTGCCGTTTATTTAATGATACTACGGGCAATAGTTTCAGTTCTTCTAATGAATATAAAGATTGGAAGCATATACGTAACTTATTAATTGAGCATCAGAACAGGCATTCAATGCTGGATTACGTTACAAGAAGCAAAACTACAGGACGAGTTGATAGTGGATTGATTTCTCAATATAGTGCACAGGTCAATTATTGGAAGAATGTACTTAAAAGAATTGTTGCAGTTGTTTTTTGACTGATGACTGACAAATTTTTGGCTTCAAGGGGACTTGGGTTTCGTAGTAATAATTAAATTTTCGGCCTCAAAATAACGGAATTATTTGGGATGCTTAGAATTTATAAGTGAATTTGACCCATTTCTTGCTAGTTATTTGCAAAACTACGGAAATCGTGGAAAAGGGAGTACATCATATTTGTCTGCAAATATTTTAAATTAATTTATTAATATAATGGGACAGCAAATGTTAGCAACAATTGTTAACAGACTAAAAGCAGCGAAATACTACTCAATAAGCGTAGAGTCCACACCGAATTTCTCCAGTGTTGACCAACTAACTTTCATCGCTCGGTATGTAAAAGAGGGAGAACCTATTGAGAGATTTTTACAATGTTTACCTATGAAAAGGCATAGACTCAAAATATAGCGAGTACCCTTTTAAACTTTTTGCAAATCCTTGATATTCCAATAAAGGATTGTCGCGGGCAGAGCTACGATTATCCAGCAAATATGACTGGAAAATATTCTAGTTTTCAGGCAAGAATAAAAGAAAAATGTGAATTTGTTATTTTTGTCCCATGTGTCGTGAACATTCACTGAATTTAGTAGGTGTTCAGGCAGTTGGATGCGTTTTAGAACCACTAGCATAGTTCCAATTTATCCAAAAAATGTTTCTCGGGTTCGAACAATCGATGGAAACTTTTGACAGAATGTCTAGGTGCAAATAAAATTCTGAAGTCCCTCTCTGAAACCAGATGGTCTGCACGCATTGAAGCTCTAACGCTTTGCGTAATGGTTACAATCATATTTTTAAAGCTTTAAATCAATTGCCAGAAACACCGAGCAATCAGGAGAAGCAAGAAACGAGGCTCAAAGCCTTGCCAAAAAAATATTAAAAAACTGGAGACAATTCTCCTAACGGAGATATAAAAAGACCTTTTGGAAATGATCAATAAAACAAGCATAAGCTTACAGAATAATACCATGACAATGGACGTTGCAACAAAACTTTTCATCTCTTGCCGATTATACCAGTAGCGCACGCAGTAATTTTGATCAGTACGAATCGGCGGCCAAAGAGCAAAATCAAAATGCTGACTATAAAGATAATTCTCAAAGTAAAAGAATTCTGAGCACACGCATCATTTTATTGGAAGGACCATGAGAGACTGTGCAGTTGAATGGAAAAGAAACATTTCGTATAGAAACATTTATTCCTATAAGCAACACATTGGTGTTCATTTAAAGCTAAGTTCGGAATCATATAAGGAAGTTAACAAAAGTTTTACTTTTCTTTCTCAGTTAAAAACAATCAATTCTGACCAGTTAACAAATTCAAAAAAATTGTTGTTAATTATAAGAATCAGAATGTTTTCTTTTAAGGCAGTACTTGAAAAACTTTACATACTCTAATAAAGGCAAATAAATTAAAAGAAGCTTTCCCGAATGTGGAAGTTTCTACCAGGATATTCCTTGGCCTAATGGTCACCAATTGCAGTGACTATGTTTATTGAACGACTAATTTGTCATTCATGTGCATTGAAAGTGATATCCTTCAAAAATTGAACTTTGATTACATAACAGAAGATTTTGCACAACAGAATTCTCGAAAGAAACCATTAACATCAACGTAAGTCCAGTTCTCAAAATAGTAATCAGATCACTTATATTTGATTTGTATAAAACTAACTATAATAACCAATAAAGTCACTAGATCCAAGTCACTGAGCCCAAGGTCGCCTGCATGGCCTAAGACTGCCCTGTGCTAAATGTTTTTGGGTTTAGCTTGATATACTAAAAATAGCTTGGTTTCGAAAATGTTCAAGACTCATTAATCGAAAAACTGTAAATCAAAAAGTTAGACTGGGAAGTACTTCTTCAGCCACCGTATTCTTCTGATGCTGCACCATCATATTAATATATTTTCTGATCTATGAAACATTTTCTTCGTGGACAAACATTTCCTACTGCGATTACTATCAAAACTGTTCTCAAACAAAATTTTAAAATTAATTTTTAATTTTAATTTTTAAAAATCATCCTCATTATACAAAAAGGCAATAGAAAAATTGTCAGAGAGATGGACGTAGATTGTCAATAATAATGGAGATTATATTGTAGATTGAATCTGTATTAACTCTTAAATAAAGTAATATTTTGTTCAGGGGAAAAACTCAAATGCGAGTGCAGGAAATTAATCTTCAATGACATGTTTACTCCTATCTGATGAAAATTTTTCAATAAATCAGTAACAATATCTTTATAATTTCCACTTTTTTTGTTTCTCATAAATTCTTCGACAACCATTTTAAATGACTTCCAAGCAGCTTTTTCATTAACATATAAAATGCTTTCAAACTGAAGATCTTTTACAACTTTACGAATCTTAATTTGTTAATTAATTTTAATTAGTTAATAATTATAATTATCGTCAGAATCACTAGAAATCAATTTAACTTCAACATCACTTTCATTTTCATCTTCCAGTATATTTTGACTCGAATGACCAGGACAAATTGGAGATGGAAGATTCTTCGAATGTAAAATTGGCTTAATAACAGACGGAATTTCGGCATATACAATACTCGCCTTATTTTTTATATTATATTCCACTGTCTTCGTAACACAAAAGTAACAGTAATTTTCATGATTACTATGTTCTCTTCATAACATTGGTGAACCAAATGGAAGGTATAAATAATCTCCTGATGATCAGTGGAGTAACACAATTCTACATCTTTCACAAAACAAATGAGGCACCCACTTTTTATATTGGTTCGCAACAGGAAATCCAAAATAATGAAGATATGCACTTTTTAACGAATCTACAATGGGTCTTCTTTTTTTTTTGAAAATATAAACTGTCCACAAATGTAGCAAAAATGATCAGAACTTTGTTTACATTTTCTATTCGACATTTTAATTCAATTTAAAACAAGATATTTATTGTTTGAATCGAATAAATAAATATTAAACTGAAGTCACCACGTAGGGTTTTGAAAAAAAGTCTTTCAATTTGGTTTGATATTCGGCTGCGGCATTAAGAATTTGCCTTTTAAAAACAAGACTTCTCTCCATAGAAGCATTAATTTTTATGTTGAAATCACAAAGCCCATTTGCCACTCGTAACCCTTCACTCACGGTTTTTAAGTTTAATGCCACCTTTTCAGTACATGTTGATACTTCCTCTTCAATAAAATGGGGTTTAAGCAAGATAATCTTGAATGTCATTTCATTCTCTGTTCTCTCTGTTCTGAGTCATCTCGTCATTCTGAGTCATCTGAGTAATCTGTTCGAAGCCATCTCGTCATATACCATTCGCAACTTGAACAATGTTTTCAGTTAATAATTGAATTTGCACAATGCTTCATCATTACCGACAGTTAGATTAGGGCCACAGTTTTGAATCAGCATGATTTCAATGTATATGTCAGCTCTTGCGATGATTATTTTATGTTAACAAAGCACTTTGCTATGTAAAATTTTTTCCAGCTTTGCATAACATTCAAATCAGGATCACATTCCATGGTGTCCAGTATGATTTTAAAGGTTTGTCTAATGTAATAGAGCTTAAATAGGCCTGGAATATTCCTTGGCCCATAGGTTGGAGTAAGGCTGTTGTGCAAAGAGGCAAAAATATCACCTTTATATTTAGATGCATAGCTTCAAGCTTACGAGGGTGGCCTGGAGCATTGTCCAAAACTAAAAAATTCTTTTCCTTTAAATAAGTTTCAAACTCCGGAAACACTCACAGAAAAATACACTTGTAACCCAGGCTTTCTTGTTTGAATGCCCAAATACTGGTAGATTGTCCTTGTTTTATGCATTAGAACAGAGCAACAGTGTAACTATTTTTGGCTGCCTTAAAACCAGAAGCGGATTTTCTACTTTTGAGTAAAAATGTTTTGTTTGACATTCTTTTCCAAAAGAGGGCAATTTCGTCTGCATTAAACACTTGTGAACATTTGGTGTCTGCAACACTTTGAACTTATCGAACCAACCTTCCGATACTTGAAATCCTCCATCTGTATATTCATCACCAGGTTCTTTAAAATGTGCGCAAAGATGCTTAGCTTTTTTACGGATTATAACACCATTTAGAGGCACTCTCTTTTGGCTACAGTCTTCAATCCATAATGTTAATGCAGCTTCCATTTTTTAATGAAGCAGAAATAAATGAAGCGAATAAAGCAGAAAAACACGTGCTATCTACTCAAATTTATTATAAAGAATGACAATTTTTGTAATTGTAAAGAATCAATTTATTGTAAAGAGTTGAAACAATGAAAAAACAGATCATGCGAAGACGGCTTTTATCAAAAGCCATAGGGTCACCGCAATAAGACTTACTTCTTTAAAAATACTTTTATACTAGTTTGTTCTGAAAGGTAACTGTTGAATAAATACATATTATCCTAGAAATACAATATGTATCATTAGTTTTGGATCTGCGAAGTGGTCACAATTTTTTGATTCCCGAATACTGAAAACGCGAATAACGAAACCGTGAATAAGGAGCTTTGATTGTATAACTAATTCATGAAAGAGTATGATACAATGAAGTGCTAAAAAAGATAAAAATGATATGTATTAACAAAATACATGTGATTTTGCCCAAGGCAAATTTTTTTGACGCTAAAAGGAAAAAAGTTTTCTTTGAACCAAATAAATAAAAAAAAAACGACGCATTAAAATAATGGTGATCGTGATGCGGCAAAAATGAATATTACCATCGGTAATCTAACCAAGATGTATTCTTGAACAAATTAAATAGTCGTTTCAATATATCGAAAGAAACGAAATTACGAAACGGGTTACAGTTAAGTCCCTCGTGTGAAAGAATGAGTTACATCATTAGCATGCGTGTTTTATTAAACAAACTCCATTGTTCGCACGATTTTTTTTTAATTCGTCGGTAATCTAATACTCTAGCGCATCAATAGGATTTCTATGTACCGCGCTTTTTTTCTACTTTTGCAATATTTTTAATAAAATGATCTCATGTCTAATTTTCGAATGTTTGATATACGAGGTTGGAGTGAAAAATCAACACTTTTTAAATGAAATTTTGTTATTATTTTGATCGAAATTAAAATAGGATTTGCCGAACTCTGCGAAATAGACCTCTGTTTCGGTGATGATCTCTTCATTTTACGTGAATTTATTTCCAGTCAGTCATTTCGTCATATTTTAAAAGAAAAAGATGTCGGATAGGCCCAAGTCCGGAGAATAGTATGGATGCAGTAAAATTCGTAGCGCAATTCATAATGCTTAATTTTTTTTCATAAAAAACACATTTAATTTGAGAGAAAGGTAATAAAATGGTTTATTCAAGGTATGCGCTATCGCCAGCTTCACATTTTTCCCATCTCTATGGCAATTTGTGAATAGCTTCCCAGAAAAACCGTATATCTTTTGAAACGTTCCAAGCCATTTTTCGTCTTCTCCGTAATTGTTGAAATGTTTCATAGAAAGTGCGTGAGGTATCGATAAAAAAGAGTGGTAGTCGGAGGGACCAAATCTGATGAGTACGGCGGGTGGGGCAAGAGTTTTCAACCAAATGCAGAAATGATGTCTCTGACCGCTTTCGCTATGTGTAATAGGGGGGTTCCCGGGTCTTGTAGCCCATTCTGGTCACTTTTCGATCAACGCATGGTTCAACTTGATCATTTGTTGACGGCAGCGAACGGTATTAACTATTATATCTGGTTTCAGAAACTCATGGTATACAACACCCTTCTGATCCCACCAAATGCACAGCATTGTCTTCTTTCCAAAGCGATTCGGTCTTGAGATCGATGTTGATGGTTATCCTGGGTCAACCCACGATTTTCTGCATTTTGGGTTCTCGAAATATATCCATTTTGGACTCCAGTCATGATCCGATGGAAAAAGTCTTTCTTTTATGCCGAGAAAGCAAAACTTCGCACACCGTTTTTCGCTTTTTCATTTATCTGTCGTTCAGCTGATATGGTACCCATTGTCCTGTCTTCTGGATTTTTCCCTTGGCATGCAAATGTCGAAATCCACAGCCCTGAATTTCAACGAATCATTTCGAAATTTCGACACAAGGCACCGCACCTTGTTGATGTTCTCCGGAGTGGTCGCGGTGGTTAGAAGACCGCTCCGAGGACGGTCCGCAGTCTCTTTGAAACGCTTCACGATCTTGTAGACTGTCGCCCGCTTGAAACCAGCTGTTCGAATAATCTCGACTGTCTTCATTCCAGACTTGTGTAAGTAGACGACAGTTATATGTTTATTTTGCCTAATATTATTTTTCACTGCTTAACATTATTGTACGCACATTTTGTCCCGTTTGAAAATTAATCGATTTCGTGGTCATTCAGTAGACATTTTTTTCAACAATTACTGCATCAACCCCAATACTTTATAATAGTTCGGGCTTCAGTTATAATATAATTATATTTTATATACCAGCGAGGCCATAACACATATTTTTGTTTAGTCTACCCCTTCGAGAACTATAATTTATTATTACCTTTATTTTGTTTAAACCTATTAGAACCCTTTGAGAAGCGTAATCTAATTTCCCATTAGACTAATCACCAAGAACTGTTTACTTTAATTTTATATAAAATCATGTAACCAGCACTTCAGGCTCACTTTCTAGTTGATTTTCGTTGTATACCCAGACATTAGTTAGTTAAGTCAAAAGCGCTTTCATGATTGTTAAATTTCGTTTTTGTGAAATAAATGTTATTTAAACTGATTTTGCGAATCGAATTATTTAACTATATCATACCATATTATATCTTTTAATAAGACTTACCATGTGTGGCGGTTAATAATTTTATTTTTTTCTTAAAAAAACCTTTAATGTGGGAGAAAGGTAAAAAATGGTCCCTCTGGAAACTTGGTGGATGAAGAAAATTCTTTGCCTTGTGTGCCTTGTGTCGAAATTTCAAAATGATTCGTTGAAATTCAGGGCTGTGGATTTCGACATTTGCATGCCTTGGGAAAAATCTTTTGAGGTGGTCCGGTCCAATCATCAAGGCATTTTTCGACATGTCCGTAATTCAATTCATCTACTGGAACCTTCGGTGTTAAACATTAAACTCGAAGAGATTTACCACCAAACCAAATCTCTTTTCTAAACCTCTCGATGCACGTTTCGCTAACCATGTTAGCATCATGAGGAGATGATTTAATCTCGCTGATCATTTCCTGATGATGCTAACGTGGTTAGCGAATCTTGCGTCGAGAAGTTTAGAAAAATGATTGGTGTTTAGTGGTAAATCTCTTCGAGTTTTAGTTCCGTAATTGTTGAAGTGTTTCATGGAAAGAAAGTGCGTGAGACGTTGATGAAAACAAGCGGTGTTTGGAAGAGGCCAACTCTGGTGAGTGCGGCGGGTAGGGTATGTGTGATGGGGCGTGGTCGCGCTACAAAATCACTTTTCCGTGTCTTGTAGCCCATTCTGGTTGCCTTTTGATCAATGAGTCATAACGTAAACGCAACTGAAAAGAAATAAACAAGTAATAATAACAAAAAAGTTTCCGAACTGTTCAGCCAGCCTGTATATATATATATATATATATATATATATATATATATATATATATATATATATATATATATATATATATATATATATAAATATATATATATATATATATATATATATATATATATATATATATATATATACAGATACATATACATATATATATATATACAGATATATATATATATGTTATATATATATATATATATATATATATATATATATATATATATAT